>VCRD01006934.1:8499-20692 GCA_006783055.1 Trinorchestia longiramus
CGACAAAAATCGGCTTTTCTGAATGGAACTGTTGAAAATGCAAAGCAAATTGTAGAGTCGAACCCATACATCAGTCTCAGACGTTTCATTACGGCACTGGTGAGATCAGGTCCAATTCGCTGTGTTTGGATGTTCTGCATGTTGCCAACATATGAAAGTTCAGCTTGTTGACAAATCCGATTAGGCTGAAATGGGCTTCATGTGACATAAGGGACCTTTCAACAAAATTTGGGTCTTCGTTCTTCTGGAGGATCCACTCACAAAATGAACGCGACGCTCAAAATCTTGTTCCTGCAATTTCTGGCAAATATGTATTTTGTGTGGATGTAATGCTAGATTTTTCAATATCTTCTGAGCTGAATATTAGCTTACTTCCAATTGCAGAGACATATCTGAGACTGATGTATGAATTCGACTCCACAATTTGCTTTACATTGTGAGTTTCATTCAGAATAGCCGATTTTTATCAGCGCTGGAGGGAGCAATGAAGAATATTTTGTTCAAGAAGTAATCAAAATAAAACTAGTGTTTTTCATGATGCTTTCTTTATAAAATGCATTCAATAGTATAGGAGTTTTTAAAGATCGTTTTATGCCCCATATTTAAAAATCACCCTTTACATGCAAAAGAATACTCTCCCTATTACCCACACAAAAAACTAAATTCCAAGAAACAGTTCGCTTTATAATAAAATGCAGTCTCATTGAAACATCACGTGCTGACAAAATGTGAACTAGGGTTCCATTGAATTTTCTAAAAAATTTTACGCCTGAATAGAAAATGTTCCTGATCTACGTCTGCTCAACGGTATGACTGTCACGCTTTTCATACGAAGGTCAGACTCTATTTTTACTTCTCACGATGTTTCTGATAAAATTTGGGATATTGTCTAACCAACTTCTGCTTCTTGTCCTTCAATTGGAGAGTCTACGTAGTAATTCGCAGCTGTTCAGTAACGTGAAACTAACAAAATAATTTTTTTAACACTACATCTATTCCCGAAGGCAGTCAAAACGATCGAATTATTCAGAGACTATTACAATCTTCAAGTGCTTCTCAATTGCTTGAAGCAAGTCCTAAAACCCTTGCATTGAGGTTATGAGAGGATTTAGCAAGGATTTCTAATGAATATTACACAAATGCTCTTCAAAAACTTGGACTCGTTAAAAAAAACTATTTTCCAAACTAACCCATTATCACGTACACACAATTAAGTTCGTACTTGTGGATTATCAGAGAGCAATTTAAAACTTTTCACCTTTACATCTATTGTAGCTTCCGAATTGTTTCTTTTCAACATTAATTTAATGTTATAATTAATTAATTTAATTTCTTGTAATAATCGGTAGTTTATAACCATGTCCTGTCTAACCTAATAGCCTGAAACTTAACCCTCGTCTCAACCTTGATATTACTTTTGACTATCTCAATCCAAACTAACCTCTTCCAATAGAATTTTGTTTTGATAAGATCAGCACAACTAACCCTAGCCTCAGTTTAAACTAGTGACGTATTTCAGACGAAGTTTGAAAATTTAAAATTATTGGACACCAAATATGCAGCAAATGTTCATGACGAAGACNTTGCATTGAGGGGTGACTAAGCCACTAGTTGCTGGAGAAAATACGAGAAGACTGTGTTGCGTTGAGGGGTGACTAAGCCACTACAGTCGAAAACAAGCCCACTTTGTGTTCCCCACTAGCGCTCAGTGCGTTCAAGAAGGGCATTAGTACCACTGTTTACGACACTTCATCCCAACAATGGTTTGAGATCGTATACTCAGTTCGACGAAACTGTGCGCTTGGCAATGCACTATGACATCCCGTTTGACAAAACGATCCAAAATGTTATCACTCTTCTTCAAGCTCACACATCAGCCTGTGTCGACACCGAGAAGGTGAAAAAGTTGGTATTTTTGACACGTCAGTTGGAACTTTTATTACACAAGCAGTTTTCCATGAATGATTATTGTTTTGCTCTTCAATCATACCCAAAATGCAATTATGAACAGCTCAGAGACTTTTTGGTGATAACATGCAAACGCAGGCTGCAGTACATCACCATCTATTGACAAGGACCAGGTGCTGGGGGAAACATCTGACGAAGTCCAGACACTGCAGAAGAAGAATGTGTTTCTCTTGGTAGATGAAGTACAGATTCGCCCAACTGTTTCATTTTCTGGTGGGGTGCTGAGTGGCATGGCCGAGAATAATCGAGACTTCAAGACCACTTCTATGCTGTGTGTCATGATGAAGTCGCTGCACAAAGGACCTAGAGTGATGATTTCAGTAAAATTGACATTAACTGTCCCAAGATGTTCCATCGTTTGGCAAATGTTCTATTAAATGAACTCCACAACCTAGAGAAAGACCAGCAAAAGAAGGCAGTCCTTCTTAAGACCTCTGTAAAGAAAGCCCGGTTGGCTGACTAATCGCTGCAGTTTAGTAGGTTTTTGCTTCTATGTCTGTGTGCTTATATGCGTGAATGTTTGTACATATGTTGGGTTGTTTGCATTGGAAAAGATTTAACAATGATCAATTTGTAAAGTCAAACTGCAGCAACTCTGCTTTCTATAAAGTGGCCACTGAGCACACACAATAATACATGTTAAGTCCAGTTAAAATTGGTATTTCAAAGCATTACAGTGCTTTAACCCATTTAAAATTCACTGTAAAACCTTATTATTCCTTTTATTGCTTGAAAGAAGTAATTTTTGATCAATTTGTGCGATAGAAAATGTTATGTTACTAAGAATGTAATGACCTCCGCTAGCGTAGTCAGCTATATGGCGGTGCACGTCCTGTTGATAGTCGTCCTTGATGAAAACGCATTCTAGAGCACTCGATTGATTTCGTTTGTGCACTCGAATAAAACTAATTCATTTTGCTGAGGTATGCCGATTAAATCAGTGAAACAAAAACTTTTGCCTATAATAAGGAACTGTATTAAAGGTGAAGCAAGTAACTTAATTACAAGTTTTTCCACAGCTGTGATCTAGTAATAGACATACCTGCAATTTTAAACCGATGCAAGCCGGGCTCGAAGTCGTTTTTAAGCTTAACAAAAGCAAGCACGATTTGTCCCACAGCAACCTGAGACGTGAGCAAACAGTCCAGCTTCAACTGCTGCACCAGTTCCGTCACCTGTAAAGTGTGAGTAACAAGCAGGTGAATGCAAAATCCTACAACAGCCACTATTCCTCCTCTCTAATTTACTTCAGAGGAACGCTACGTCAGGGATTACATTAACTTCGTTCTTAGTGTTTTCCCAATTAAAGTGCGATTTCGTTCTCGCATAGTATGCATGAAAATTTATAAACAAACTTCCTGAGATGTAATATATTTCGTGATATTAGAACACTTGCGAGCAATGTAATATAATTACTTCATTTTATAAACCACCGATGTATTGTACTTCATTCAGTTACAGAATGTAATTAAATACTGATGGCAAATGGTTGTATACAAAATAGTTTTGTTCCACTGTGTAGAACGTTTGTTCCTCACTATGAACAGTAACAAAATTATATTCTTGTATCAAATCTCGTATGAACTAACATTTAAAAAGATCCATGTTGTTGTATATATAAAAAATTTGAATGCAAAGAATCTGTCCTAGACAAAAAAAGAGAGCTCTTAAGTCATGCAACTATATGCAGGATGATGAAATTGGTCTGCATGAGAGGAGATAGAAGTTGAGGCACACACAGAGGAAGGCCGGTACGGGAATTCCAAGCTGTCACCTCTGCAAAGCGCAACCTAGGCATCGCAAGTCAATGAGGAAGGACCCAGAGTGCCTCTTTTGAAATGCAAGGCTAGATGACCAACACAGTCACAACCAGACAGAACTAACTCCCACCACCACATTACATAAGCCTCGGCCAAGCCACGACCTAAGTGCGATTAAATTTTGATTTTTGGCAACGTTCCTGTATTGAAACTTTTATCGTAACGCCGAGTTTTATAGTAATACAGAATTCATAAATAACTTTTCCGATCAATTTTTCGTATTTTTTGCTCGGGGGGTCAATTCAATTTCAACAACGAAACGGTGCGTTTTCTCGACAAACTTACTCCGAGAAGGTGGCAATTTGCACAGACGTTATGCGACAGAAAAAAAACCTTATTACGTTTTCTATATTGAAGCGCAGTTCATAACGCCCTCTTGATAAATTGCTGGACAGAAGAATCAGTGGACAATGTCAGGTGCTGTGACAGACCAGCATAGCTATCGGAATAACGCCTACACTGTTCCATACGAGTATCTCTCTGCGTATGCAAGCTCAGTTCACCGAAATGATTAGTCAATATTTGCTCAGAAGTACGATATTATTCTATTATACTCAGCGGTTTTTTAAAGTTTTAACGACATGGCATTTGTGTTTCAGACATCCTGTAGCTGAAAAAAGCTGAAGCACTGCTGAATGCACCCATAAAAATGACTACACTTAGAGAGAAAACACAGCGCGGATCATGGTTTAATGAAACAAACTCTGATACGCAGACAGCAACACTACATAAGTATGGAAGAGATCCCGTCAGTGAATGAATCCGACTTGCACGCGAATTCTGTTCCTTCGATTAGTCGGTCCCGTTTACTTTCTTTGAGCTATCTTCCTGCCGCAAAATAGGTAAGATTTAAAAATGCTGCATAGTAAGAAACTTTGATTAGCAATATTTGTTCATTATTGAATAAGGCAAGTGTATTTTCTCATCCGTCAGCACTGACCTCTTTGTCTGTGCCTCATATCCGTGTCAGTTCAGAGGTAGAGATACATAGAGATAAGAAAAAAATCAATAAAAATACAGATCGTCAGTTAAGACGTTTAATCCAGAGCAATTGCGACAGGCTGAAGATATTTCAATTTATTTCTATACTACCGGATCAGCCGGATCGTTCTTATTGTCACAAGTATGTCATTCAGTCAGTTCGAGTAAAGCTTGTTCATGGATTAAGGTTTCATTCATTGTCAATTTGATATTTTTGTAAATTAAAAATTGATATTAAATTAGAGAATTAGATTAATATTTTCGGTATTTATTACAGTTAAGCAAGAATCTACAGCTATTCCCCGACAGAACCTTAAGCTGGAAATTATGCCCTTACATTTACCAATACGACCGCTAATTCGTGCAAGCAATTTATCGAGACAAGAACACTACTGAATAAAGGGAGAAGTGGGCGACCAAAAACATAGTAATAAGAAACTTTCGTTTTCACTCCCACAAAGTTCATCCGTACTTCAACCAAGCAGAGCTACAGTGCACGAGGTTCTATACACGAGAAGTTGCAATTGTACGCTTTCCAAGTGCAATTCATACAGGCACTCGAGCCAAATGATAAATCAAGACGGAAAGAGTTCGCAGTTAACATGTTGGAACGAATTTGAGAATGAAATATTCATTATAAAAAGTTTTTTCAAGTGATAAGGTAATTTTTCATGTGTCAGGGGACTTGAACAAAGAATGTGAGAACCTGGGTATGAGAACAGCCTCGCGTCACAATGGGAGCTCAGTGAGATGGTACAGAAGTGAAGTGTGGTGGCGGATTAGTTGCTATTAAATATTATGTCCATTCCCCTCCATGGAACGAGGTCAAAGGACGTCATAACCTAATTATTATTTCACAATTATTACCACATAATCACATCTTGTATAACTCCAACATGACAAAAAAAATCAAATATTTAAAATATAAATAAAATAAATTTCATCATGTATTATTGCTAATGCGGGTTCACTTGCAAGTCTTTATAATTGTCATTCATATTTACCCGCAGTATTCTACATGTAAGCATGTCTAAAACATATGAATGTGAAGCAACTTTCTTGCCACCCAATAGTATCAGTTATGAGAATCTCATGTTCATATTTTTCTCACAGGATGATTGAAATTACATTAGGTCAACTATCATGATTGTTGATAGCAATACGCTGCAACAAATTGTCACACGAAATGCACTATAACAATCAGAAATTTATTCTTTTAGGTCTAATAAAAATTATGTTAGTGATTAAATTGGCGCATAGGACTTACAGAAGCCGCTACATCATATACAGTGGTCATCAAATTATCAATTTAATAAATTTCGTAATTTTTATAAAGAATGGCTACATGAAGATATTTTGTTGACAAGTAATAGATTTCTTTTCATACATATGGCCAGAATATACTTTCTTACATTAATTAATGTTTGGCTTTACCTCCTTTAGTCGCTGTAACACGCTGAGGCATTCAAGTGATTTTCAACATTTTTCAAACATGTTTTTTCTTTAACTTTTTTTCAAGAATAAAATCATGTAAGAAGATTGTAAGCGAACTGTTAGCAAGTGACATTAGTCTCTCGAATAACAAATAGGTTACACGACAGCGAATAACAAACCTACCGCCCAATAAAGAAGCCTAGACTTACGCGGACTATGATGCAGGCAATAGACGTATGTCAAGTCTGGGTTAATACTCCTGCTGATTGCACTTCTGAGCAATGGAAACGTGTGCGAGTGATACATTTACTAGTTATTTTCTTTATTAACCATAAGAAAATACTGTACTTATTGTAGTAGTAGAGCATAATGTATCTACTGTTTACGTTTTGTGAAATATTTGAAGTCATAATTTGCAGGCTGTTTAACTGCTGCTTTAGTGTTTTATGCTGTTGCAGGTTGAGTGTTTTGGCTTGCGATCTTCCTACAAGAATTTGTTCTGAAAAAAAATAGTTGAGAAAAAAGTTAAACTAATGCTCAAGTTAACTGGATTGCCAGAGCGGGTTAAAGAACTTAAAGAATGTCAAACAAAATATTTATCAATGCATAAAAGGATATTTTTACAATACGTACGAAACATCGATCAATTGCAATTAAAATAATTTCCTAGAACCCTTTCACACAAAAATTAAGATATTAAAAAAAATCCGTAATAACATCATCCCTATTGTATATGAACTATAATAGAAAATATCAATCAGCCTACACACATGCATTAGAATGGCGTATCAAAACGAAAGAACTTGAAGAATGAAATAGACAAGCTGCAGTAACTGCAGTCGCACGAATGCTAACGTTCAAGTACTTGAAAGCTAAAGAAAAGATGTCGCTTCTCTCCTCCCATGAGAGCAGTATAATTATTCATTTATATGATAGGTGAGCAGTTCTCTAAAAATAGTTATTAAATAAGAAAAAATGTATTCAATGTTATGTTACTGTCATCAGAGAACTCTGTAACACTTGAGTGATCACTCACTCTTTATTCCAGCACTATTATACTTTCATACTTGTTCACTACAACAGACAATGCATCCAAGTAATCCTAAGGTTTGAAAATGTGAACACAGACCATGACCCTCACTGCAGCCTTGCTGGTGAGCATGCAAATGGTCAAACCCAAATATCCTGAATTAAAGCAGTTCCCAACACACATCTTAACTGGATCCAAATGATGTGTAAAGCATGAGTTTTAAATATCAACATCTAATAGAATGTATTGCATCATTGTCTTGTTTTCCATTCAGTGTAGAAGCTGTAGCATTGTAATCAAAACATCACGTTTTCCACACACTCGAATTTCAAGAATTCTTCAGACATGAACTAAGCAACACTGCTGATTAAGCTGCTTCATGGAAAAAAGTCCACATCCAAGAAACACTTTACTTTTGGATATACTGATCTGAATGATTGGTGATGTATTATTTCCTAGTCGAAGTGTTTTGTATGCAATTTTACTTGGCCACAATTAACTATTTCTGGAAATTAGGGTTTGTCGAAATTGACCAACTCGAATCAATGTTATTATAAATGACTTAAAATACCACAAACTAAACATCTAATGCACAAAAAATATGGCACTAGCGAAAATCGGTTTATTTCTGTGAAACCAATAATGCCTTGAACCCAGAAATTACAGCCAGCGAAATATTTGCAGAATTAGTATGAAGTTGACCCTTCATATGTACGTAGTTCAGACAGGCCGGCTGTCTTATAATGAACACAAAGCTTCCGAGTTTCATGCAAAGGTTCTTCTAACAAAATTGGCTCCTGTTTTGTAAGAAATGGCAGCCAGATTTAGTGATTTTCTCAAGATCTATCACACACCACATAAGCGTCACAATGCCGCCACAGTGCTCGAGGGTGCAGCCCCGCTTGTGATACAGCACGACACGGGTTCGAGTGAAATTTATTCACTGATATATTTCATAAAGCGTTTCTTTGGTGTTAATATCAGCAACTCCTCATATTTGATATCTTCAGCACTAAACTAATTATCATTTATCTCTATGTTTCACTGTAGGTACAATGTAATCCAATGAATCTTGATTTTTGGCTGCCAGTCAAGATATAATTTCACCCCGAGTGAAAAAGAAACTAATGTGGCAGAGTAGCAATCATTCCCTGATCATCTAGCAATCCTAGTGAGACATACACCAGCCCAACACCAAAGGGTCACTTCAAGAGCTAAGAATTCCAGTTAGCTTTCAGCTCAATGGAACGCAGCAAGCAATTTCTGATAAGAACAGCTCTTGCAAGTACACATTTAGATGCACTCATGATAGTGGCAGCACTCCCAGTCTTGCTATACAGCATTTCAGCACTGGTGGGCATTTCCATATAGCTAAGCAGTATCCTCCACAGTTGCAGTTGCTGAAGATTTGAAACAAAAAATTCTACCACAATCAGTAACAAAGAAGCCCGTGAAAAATCAAGGTGTATAATTTTTCCTAATGTAATCCATTGCCAGCAGCAAAACAAACTCTTACTTTGTTTCTCATAATTGCTAGGGTATGAATATCGACAATTCCATGTTGCCATTAGGAAAATATGACTAATACCTAAATAACTTAAGAAATATTCTTTCTCCATGGAAAAACTATTTCTTGATAGCATATGGCTCCTTTATCTGGAATGTCAGGGTTTCACAACTACTATAAATTATAACAAAAAGCTGTTAATTCTCCTGTCTTGTGATGAAACAAACAATTATACACTAACAGCCATGATAGTTCAAGCAAAAACAAGTTACTAAAAAAATATATGCCTACAAACATCTCTTACTGCTTACTAGTATGTCAATAAACTAAAATACTCATTACATTGCTTTGGCAAGGACAACAATATGTTGCACAAGTATTCAGACACTTGGAGACACTCGTAGGTTAACTTGTACAACCTCACGGGGCCAACAGAGAATGACTGTGTGACAAATTGATCATCACCAGTTGGTTCTCCATGGCATCATGCACTGCATTGAGCTTCTTCCTAGCCCCTGTCCCTCAGCAGGACACTCTCTCCAGCAATAACTTTATTGAATGAAAGGTCTTGAGACCTTAGTTATGTACTTCATTAATTTCCATCATCTTATTCTTATGAAGCAACAGTAATAGACAATTGCAGGTACATCATTTACCACAAAGCATTGCTGTGGGGCTAAGCACACAAAAATGGAGCTTCAAGACATGCCTCTTCACTTTGCAAGTAGAACTAGAATTCAAGGTGAAGCACTCCAAAGTAAACCACAAACCACACAGCAGCATTGCTTAGAAATTTTGAAATACTTGACATTAAACTAGTCTTCCTATGTGTTAATGAATAAACAATATTTATATTGTAGGCAAACACACAATTTGAAGTCAAGGGACAGACAGTGGGTTACTGACTTGACACAAAACTACAACATGTGGCAAAACAGTAGGTATTTTCACCCTTAAAAAAAATAAGAAAATATCCCTACACCACCTATCATGTTCTTTGAGCCAAAAGTAATTGATATATAATATCTTGACTTCAAGACCTTTCTCACATACTAATAAAATTTAGATAACCAACCAGATCAAGTTTTTTTTTAATTTTATCATACCACAAATAAAAAAGAATATTTCCCATAAAGGCAATATTTGCACAGTCCTGTCAAAAAAATGGATTGAAAGCAGAACATTTATTGAAGAATTTCAACAAACTTGACCTTGACCAAACCTCAACTTCCTTAATGAAACTCTTTCATGCTCAACTCAAGGCACACAAAGGTTATGATTGTTGCCATAGCAAAAAATTCAAACAATGTAATGACAGGAATTACAGTAAAACAAAAATATTGAATGAAGAGGTAAATTGTGTGGTATGTGAATCTCAGTACTAATAAAAGGAATCCATTCCATGCCATAACATTTATGCCAAACATCATGCTAGGTACCACAAAATACTTCCAAATTCCTCTGACACAGTCATACTTATTTGCTCTATATTTGGCCACACTGCTTTGGTTACTCTTTCCCACCACTGCATAGCTTTTACCATTTTCTCACCTTCTGCTCCTGCCTATCCATCTTCACTCAACTTACATCCAGGGTATTTATATTCCTTAGTTCAGCCTATCTTAACTTCTCCAACATAATTTGCAGTTCCTGCTCTGATTCACTAACCAACCACAACTATGTCATCAGCATACAGCAAACAGCTAAGTTTCAACTCTCCAACTTTCAGTCCAAAACCACTCATTCTCATTCCACTTCAGTACACTACCACCAACTGATAACAGCTTAAGTGATCTAGCTACCCTAGTATTTTAGAATGTAATGCTGCAGGAATTTTACTTTCAGAATGAAGTTCAAGTTCATGTTGCAAAATACATACCTGCAAGTACCTCAACGAGTTAACTAACAGAATAGGAATATAATGGTAAAAATGATCAGTTTTTAGCTGAGCAATTCAATATGTACAGCAGAAAGCCAATTGATATACTGTGAAGTGAAAAATAATGTAAAATATTGTGCTAAACACATCTCAATTCAAACATTTATTTGCACAGGAAAATATGACCATTCTGATTTTCAAAGCTTTTAAAAATTAATTCTACTCACCTCAGAGAATCAGCATTAAATAAATGCAGTTAAACTGAGCAACTTATTCAATCCATAATTTTTGTGTTAACAAGGCATTTGGTATGCAACTTCCAGTACAAGGACATAATGAAACTCGTGAACTTGTTATTTTCCCTATTTTCTCCCATTTACGTCATACATATAATCACAAATGGCTACTCTACTCTAAAATAAATATCACATAGTAGGTGACAACCGACAAGGCCAGATTTGAAACAGAACACATGAGCATAAGTATAATATCATATTCGTGACGCATCAACACGGTAACCTAAACTTCAAGTAACGAACATGTAAAAATATTCTTACTTTCGCTAACGTTGGACTATTTTTAAAGACTGAAAACATAATTATATTAAAATTTTGCTCACATGACTAGTCTTAAGGGAGCAAGTGCTTAATCAACGTTCAACGGAGCAAAAAATTAGGAACTATACTAAGGCAGGGATGCCATTCAGATTTTACGATTTTCCCAAGGGTGACCAACTAAATTTCCTAAAATTTCCCCAGATGTCAGAAATGTTTAAAAAACGGAAAATTTAACGTCACTTGTCATATTTAATAATCATTTTCTTCATTATCCTCCTCGTCTACACCATAAAGACTTATTATATTCTTTTCTTTCTGTTTTTTGAGTCTGGCTTCATACAGCTGATGAGTAGTTCCGTCTTCAACCTTCTTTATTAATGATTTCTCCGGCTCCCAGTTTAGACAGTTTGAAGAACTTCTTTTCATGTACTGTTTTGCTAACAATCGATCTCCTGCTGTTTCTGTTTTTAATACAGTCGTTGTTTTGTTTATATACCATTTATCTTAGAGAAGACCCTCTCAAAAGATGCTGACGAATGTGGGAGAACTGTTAGCGTAGCCATAAAATTCGATAGGAGCGCGTACCTACAATTACCCAAAACGTCGCTTAAATCCTTTAGTGATTACCAGTATCTTGATATATTTTCTGTGGCTAGATTCAGGTCGGATGCAGACTGTCTGCCATTGCGCCATTGATAATCAAATTCTTTCAAATGTTCTTCATTTACGATTGAAGAGAAATGCAGAGCCAATGGAGCAATCGTTGACGTAGACTTGTTTACCTCACTAGCTACTTTTGGATCCAGCACTCTCAATTTTGAAATGACTCCATCTTAACTAAATGGAAAACGTTTTTCAATTGGTGAAGTGAGTTGAACAAGTACACGCAAGCAATCGTTTCGAAATCTCTTGTTTAGAGCATCGTTTTTGAAGGGGTTCTAATCGATGGGGGTTTCGGGTTTTTCATCGATGTCTTTAAATAGTTTTTTATTGTGTACCTCGATTTCAGATAACTTT
>VCRD01006935.1:0-23967 GCA_006783055.1 Trinorchestia longiramus
CTAAACTCGTGACGCTAAAGTGGTAACACCAGAAATGGTTCGTACCCCCAAAGTGGTAACCCCGGAAAATAACTCATTCCCCAAAAACTCACGCTCAGACAATCAAGAACCACCAAACTTGGCCTCACTTTAAAAGGAAACTCAAAAATTTCTTGTCCAAATTGTTATGAAATCAACGCTGAGACTCAACACACCGTACTACTCACTTTCTGGAAAAACCCCAGACAAAAACACTAATCTTAAACAGTCGCCCAATAAACTCGTAATAATGAATACAACCCAAATAAACAACGCATGTTCTAAAACAGTAACTAAACATAAGCACGTAAATGCCTTACACGCGTTGGACCTGCTCAAAATGAAAATCACTCAAAAGGAAATGACGGCAGTCCACCGAATCAGCACTTTATACACATAAATCAATTATCTACTGACGTAATTGCTAACAACTATACAAAACACATACAAAAAAATATTTCCTTTCTTTCTAACGATACGAGCACAGACTGTGCGATGCCCCTATCATCCATAAGTCATTGACATCCGAATAAACATGCAAAGATAGACAAAATTATAAAATAAAATAAAATTATCCTCAAAAATTCAGCCGAACGACAGTAATAAAGACTCAATACCATGATTATGTATGCAAACATAATAATAATCATAAAAACCATAACGATAGGAAAACTCCAAATCAAATTAAACCGCCTCACGGTAAATTTCTGAATCACGTCTCAGAATCATCATCCAATCCTATATATGCCCATGTGGGAAGTTCCATGGATGAGGTAACAGAATCATGGAATGTAACATTGGCTCACACTTTGGCTGACGGGCACTGTTTCCTCCATACAGTAACCTTTCAACTTTACGAAACACTGAACTCAATGCAAGCCTATAAATTTCTAATGAAAGCCATCGAAACTGAGAGCACAAGAAATAAAAACCACTGCAGAAATTTTATCGACGAGAACAGTGGTAGACTTGATCTTTTGGTACACAAACACCTACATAATAAAATATTCGATCATGAGGCCGGAGACCTCATCTCGCAAATTACTTCCAATGCTGTACAAAAACCGATCCATAGCTACAGTGAAAAGGACGACGGCATATGGATGACTATAGTTCAGCCTAAAATACCACGGAATATAAAAAGTTCCTATTACTAGTCCATTTGAAAGACTTGTAGCATGACCTGCTACCCTTTTAAAGGTTATGAAATTATAAGTATTAAAATATTCGTCATTTTTAGTAATAAAAATAAGACTAAGCTTTGAGTGATTTTTACCAACTCTTTACAATTAAAACATGCATATTTAGTGCACATTATTGTAATAATATTTATATTAAGTAACGTTAGCCAGAGAGTATTTCCAATCGAAACTTTTTTTCTGGCAACATTCTCACGCTCGTTATTGACAAGTAGCTCTCCCAGCAAAGTCACTCGTGAACATCAACATGTGACGTTTGGTTATAGTTCCCTGAATTTGGGGGACCGTCTGCCACCCACTCACTACCTACTATACTCGCTGCCACTCGCTACACTCGCTGGTATACGCCACTCACTACAAAACAAACAAAAACGTATATTTCCAATAAAGTTGGTAGATAAGAAATGTAACAGCATTGGTTTTTAAAAATGCCTTATCATAAAATCCTTGGGTGGTAGGTATTCTATGCGTAGTATCATAGATGATAGAACAGCAGTACCTAAGGGTACTATCTAGACTCACTAGACTCGCTACACTCGTACACTTACAAGCCACTCTCTGCACCTACTGTACTCGCTGTACTCGTGCAAGTCTCAAGCCACGGTCGCTATAGCTCTGGACTGACCATTAATCCATGAAGCTGGACTGGCCTAACCATCATCTGGACGCTCTGGACAGGCTCAATCATCCCAAGAAGATCCCAAGCTATTTCTCGTGCCAACTTCCTTGAATACCAAGCTGAGTTCATGTCATGAGTTCTTTTCTTTTCCTTGAGTAAGGTCACACGGGTAGATAAATTAGGTTTTGTTAAAGTTGGTTGCTTAAAATTCCCCAAGCACAGCCAAACTTTACAGACTACCACTATAGTGCTCTGATTAAAAAAATGCATCCATTAATAAAACGTCAACGTCCAGATGACTAGACAAGATATGGTATGCAGGAGGTCATTAAATTGACCAGATGAGATGGTTTGGATTCGGCATGCGGTGTCGATGTCATTTCTTTCTACTGTTGAGAGAATATTGTCTCTCACAAGTAAAGTGTTAAGAGGTCTCTGATAATTTGGATTGAAAGTAATAGTGAAGGGAGTTATAGGTATGAAGTCGTATGAGCTGATATGGACATTTAGTTTGAATAGCTGTTCAATTATAAACTGAATGTTGGTTAGTGCAGTGGAGACTGATGTCGGTTTAGGTGGTTCAAGTTTTTCTAGGGTTTTTTGCAGTTGTCTTGCCGTAAGGGCCAGGTCGCTATTTAATTTGTGGAAAACGTGTGACCTCTTTATTTGCAAAGGATGCAGAGAGCCATCAAAACTAAAGCTCTTACTAACATTGCCTTGCCCTGAGATTTGAGTGGGGACTCGAGTGAGAGTCGCCTGCGTCAGATCATATAAACTTATGAAAGAATTTAGTTCAAATAACTGGTTAATTATTAAATGGATATTGGACAGAGCAGTAGTAATTGAGGTAGGATGAGGGGGGAAGCGTTGTTGTAAGATTTTTGCTAGTTGATCTGCTGTTAGATCCAAATTGCTATTTACTTCATGGATAACATGCGAAATTTTTATTTGTAAAGGGTGCAGCGATTCATCAGAAGTAATTTTTTACGTACATTGGAGTGCACTGCGAGTTGAGGAAAACAATTTATAGACGTATCAGAATTGTTAATAGCATACGGAGTGTTATTTGCATGACACTGACTTTGCTTAAACGAATTCTTAACATTAGGCTTATAATATAACACGTTACTTTCGTGAGATGCAATTTGGTTTCTCACATTAGCGTGAACTGCTAATTAGAACTGCTTCGAGACGAATAAACTAGGGTTGAGCGAGGTGGTCTCTTAAACAATTAAGTTAGGAGGGAAAAAGGGAAGATAACACATGAAAAAGTTTAATGAAATATTCTAGCTGTACTTAAAAGAATCGATGAAAAGATACATTATGAGAAACTTCTTAGCATTAATTTGATATGTAAATGCCGTTTGTGGGACGAATAGGTGAGAAATAATTCTTGGGACAGGAAGGTATAAATATCGTTAGTGGACTCGAAAACGAATGTCAAGAATTGGCGAGTCCTATGCTAGCAAAAAAAAACAATCTTTATTTCCAATCAAGTACACAGTACATAGACATTTAGTACATTGGTTTTTAAATTCTTAAGGTTAACATTCNGTTTCGAACCCGCACGCAGTCTTTCTGCACAAGCAGAGACCCGATACAGAACACGGGCCGCATACCACTCGACTACGGTGGCTGCAAGGTTGATTGTAGGAGGTTTTAATTTACACACCCCACATGTTCAGATTATTAGCTTTAATTTGATATGTAAATGAAGTTTGTGGGAAGAATAGATGAAAAATAATTCTTGGGACTGGAAGGTAAAAATATCGTTAGTGGACACGAAAATGAGTGTCAAGAATTGGCGTGCCCCATGCTAGCAAGGTTGATTGTAGGAAGTTTTAATTTACACACTGCACATGTTGAGATTATTAGCTCTAATTTGATATGTAAATAAAGTTTGTGGGATAAATAAATGAAAAATAATTTTTGGGACTGGAAGGTAAAAATATCGTTAGTTTACTCGAAAACGAGTGTCAAGAATTGACGTGTTCCATGCTAGCAAGGTTGATTGTAGGAGGTTTTAATTTACACACTGCTCATGTCCAGATTATTAGCTTTAATTTGATATGTAAATGAAGTTAGTGGGATGAATAGGTGAAAAATAATTCCTGGGACCGGAAAGTAAAAATATCGTTAGTGGACTCGCAAACGGGTGTCAAGGAACGGCGTCCCCCCAAGTGCGGGTGGTTAATCAAAGGGGGTTAATTTATAACCTTTGAGTGAGAAGAGGTTATTAGCTTTAATTTGAGACCAAAATGAAGGTTCTACGATTCATAGGACGAAAATAATTAACGAAACTGTTCGTTTCAAGATTTTTTCTGGAGATCTCAAGATTTTTAAGTTCGGATCAAGTTCGGTGTTGAGATCGGTGTCGAGATTTTCCCTCCGGTCTCTAGGTAAGAGATCGAGGATTCCTGGATCAGTTGTGGAGTATTCTTTCAACCAGATTGGTCAACTAGTGAGCGTACCCACTTGCAATGCAGGAGGAATTGGGTTCGATACCCGTAGTTGATTTGGTCTGTTTGTGTCTGACCATCGATGGCTAGAAACATGTCCAGCATCTGCTACGCTAGGCGCTCAGGGTAATACTACACACCTCCATAACACTCATCAAAACGCCCCTACAAAACTCTACTTCAAGTTGCAGCACAGAGGACGAAGATTTCGCTTGAAGCATAACTACTACTCTTAAGATCTTATTGATAAGCATCATCATTGCCCTTAAGATGTTAGCATTAAGAATTTGAAAAACCAATGTATATGTATTGTATACTCTATTGGAAATACAGCTTTTTCTTATCAGTATTACTTACCGAATATTCAGTCTCACACATATACATATACCTAATAATATTATAATTGCATGACCATCGTTGTAACAGGGAAAAAGATAGGTACTATTAGAGGAAGGGGGAAGAGATAGAGCTGGGGTCATGCTAGATAGAGCTAGAGGTAACACAATGAAAAGGGGAAATGAAATGAACTACTGCATGTAAAATAAGAGCTATAGGAAATAATGTCTTCCGTTTGGGTGATATATAAAGAGGTGAGGGACAGTGATAGCAGCTGTCAGAGCTACATGAATGAAAAAATTCTCACTATTTACCGTGGTTAAATTTATGTACATGTGCATTTATCCATGTATTGATTGTTTTCTGTGTATAAATACAGTATATACATACATACATATATTTAGTGTTATGTGCATATACTCGTATATACATATACATGACAAAAAATATCATGTTGTGTGTTCTGCGAGGTATAAAAAACTGTTCATATTAAATAATAACTCTAATATTTTGTTAATGAGTTGCCCAAATAAATGAGACGAAGAAGTTGAATGTCGTTCTTCTGTGCTATTCCAGGAGGCAGAGAATTGCAGGACAAAGAAACTTCACGAGTGTTCGAGCGTGAATCCCTAGCACAGCTATGGACACAGACACCCTGCTACACTAATGTATTTAGTATTCAAAATGGACTAATTTCCTCATCAGTCGGCATGAAAAGAAAAACTGCACCTCACGATCGAGACAACGAGGCTAAAAACCAGAAATATCTTAACGTCGTACCATCATACAAGTTTTAACGTCTCCTCACCATACGAACAGAGCGATAATACACACAATTGATCCACACATAATTGAGTTTATATTCAACCGCCCATTAAATATAGTAGAGAATAGTCGAACAACTGTTGCTAGTCTATTGCAATCAACTTTGCAGCATGAAAGCTGTTTCAGTACGAAAGTGACTCTTCTTCGTTAACAGAAAAGGTGTCATATTTCTTAAGGATACATGACAATATTTCTTTTTGGTAGTACTGAAAAAATCTGTATTATATTTTGCGTTGCTGCATTAAGTAAGTAAAATTTTATTAGCAGTAAATTTGAAAGAGAATTGTCAAAATTACACGAGTTTTCCCTTTTATTTAAAAAAGTAAGGCATATACATTTGCAAAATATTATGACATACTTCTTAGTGTGAGCTAAGAGAGAGAAATGTGTTCTAAGAAATACTAATTTAACAATTAGGCTAACTTAGTCAGTGATATTAGTAAGAAAATTAAGTAATATTAATTCCTCACACAAAATAATACAAGGGGGAGAAATATTAAGAATTCAATCAACACGCATAAAGGGATCCAATTTGGCCATTCGATTTTCCATTCACCTTAAGAATTGAGTGAATAAAAGAGCTTATATTAATTAAAGCGCGTACGAATACTCCAATTAATTTATTTCTTTGTTGTGTACGCGGGCAGCAATGTAATTTAGCTAGGAATAGAAATGTATCCATGTTTACAAAATCATCCAGCAAGCAACTTTCAACTTCTTATGTTCATTGATCCAGAAGTGAAATGGCTCAGAAATATCGAGTGTAGGCCGTTGAGTAATGTGGTCTTGAACGTTATTATTGTTTCATTTATATAAAAATGTAAAGAATTTGTATTCTTATTCCGGCAAAGAATGAAATCAATTTTGAAGTCGAAAACATCTTTAAATTTTTGTCCGTCACTTTAATGTACTGAAAATATTTTGTACCCCTAAGTATGCGTAGTAACTCTCGATAAAACGCGTCACAAATTTGCATGGCTTAGTCGGTAAAATTTCCTGCATGCCATAGCTGAATAATTTTTCAAAAAATATTGTTAACATTTGATTGTGTATGAAAGTGTGTGAAAAAGCAGCTTCCGACAACACATTGCAATTAATAAGCCTGACACTTATTAGTCCCTCACTCTGGGTAGTGCGTGTCACACTGTGGAAAGTGCATGTCACACTGCGGGTAGTACGTGACACTCTGTCGCTGCGTGTCGCTGACTATACCCTCGAATGAAGACAAGGAGTTGCAAGTCGGGAGCCGGAAGCTTGATAAGGCAAAAACTTAACGCAGGATTTAAAATATATTTTAAGAATGCCTTGTTCAAAGTAATGAATTAGCCAATATGCGTTTGCTCTATTGATCGTAGTAACAAATACGCAGGTAAACTTACAAAAATCAGACCTTCAAGCTTAAGATTATCATTCTGTCAAGACACTTAAAAGATCATACTCGCATAGCATGCATCAAATCTTGTCATGCTGGAAATACTATTGCCAATGAGATGCCACGTTTGCAAGCTAAACGCCCGTTGTATTCGAACTGAATTCTATTTATGTATATAAAAGAGTAAACATCCTTGTGGCATGAACTTCACAAATGCAACTGTTGAAGTATAGCAACGGGCTAATTACAACTGGAAAGGGAAGGCATCGTTTAGAGAGTTGCATTTTTTCAAATCCACGATGACGTGAGGCCTCCAGGAGCGATGTTGCAGTGGACGTATGCTGTTTCAGAGGAGACATAAGCGAGATGGTCTGTTCTAAAGCCTTTCTGTTTTTACGGGCTATTAAAGCCAGGAGCAAAATTTATACATGTATATGTGTATGCATTCCTGTCATGCATTAATTTCCGCTAATTTTTGGAATCCAAGGTCAAAATTATGATGGTAATTTTGTGGGAAATAGAATTTATCTACATGTTGATTGCTGTAGCTGTTAATTGTTGTTATAAAGGTCTTGCGTAGTTCCCTAGGTTGGGCTGGCGGTATCGAATCCATTATCAAGTACCCAAGCCTTCCAGGTTTTAGATCTTCAGTATTCTCAAGGAGTACAGGAAAATGGTTGGGTGAATATGTCTCGCCTCTCTCATTTAATTTTTTTAAGTACCTTTTCATTTGACGGTGAATGACATGCCTTTTCTTCGTTTACGGCATGATTGATGCAATGGTATTCTGGTTCTTCCGTCAAATTTACTACTTCTCCCTCATATGTAATGCACATATTTATTTTTTCCTTTTTTGTTGACTAAAGTCTTTCTTGAACCTTGTTGCATGATTTTGACACTGAGTTTCCTATACTAAACGCAATGATGATTAAAAGTCGTCAACTTAAACGTTACACAGACAGCCAATTTCATCCCTCTTTTCTCATTCAAGAACGTCTTTTCCCTTCTTAGCTACGTTGATTTCTATTCAGTTTTCAGCGGCACGTGGGTGATGCTGAGAGCTTTGTTTTTAGGCACCGTGATGGTCAGGATGTCATCAGATGACAGAGCAGAGTACACAGAGTTCAACTTGATGGGTCCCGGTAGAAGGAACTGTCTCCTGAAAGAGGCACTCCTGTAGGACCCAGAGGACTTATCCTCAACCTTGCCCTCCACAAGGAGCTCGTTGTGGGCCGTGGCTCGGATGGTGATGTCCTTCTCAGTAAACCCATGCACATCCAACACGATCTGGAATGGCAACATCTCAGAGATTACGGAGTTCATTGGTTTGAAAAGGTCGTATAAGATTCGGAAGCCAGATGAATAATACGATATACAAAAATCTTCCTTAAAATAATTTTCAGCAAGAATCGAATATGCATTGTTTGAAAGACTTTAGCCATCTAGAGAGAATGATAAGTGCACTCTCTGTATTTCCCTTCGTTAAGATTAACACTTGCTCAATGAACTTCTCTGATGCAGGTAATTTTGAACTCCCGGACATTCAATAGGTTTTCAACTAGGCAGACTGAAGGTTTGGTTCATGTCTGTGCCTCGCTGCGTTTGTGCAACCTAATTCCTCTATATGTGGTATGAGTCTCCGAATGGCCATCACTTTGAGAATAAGAGATATTGGTCTTGAAGAGGATTTTATGTTGCATATCCCTCAGAAGGCGATACAATAGCGCTACCTCATTGTTTTGTAAATAAATGAAAATTTTTTGAATATGACATTGACTGAAATTCTTGAAATATTTCGAATAATCAACTGTAAGCTGTTCAAGAATGCTCTGAAATATTGTTTCCACAACAATCAAGTAATTAGTGTTAAAAAAAGTTCAATTTAACAGATCCATATTTCTAAACTAGCAGTTTCAACTGCACTTCATAGAAAAAAGAGTTTACATTTCAAACCTTACGTTTCACTTTAAAAGTTGAGTCAGAATGGAGGAGTGGAAGAATACATTGTAATGAACTACACAAGTCTCACCTTAAAATCAGTTTCCGTCTCCTGCACACTTGCCGCTTGATTTTCCTCCTTGACGTTCAGATGCCTTAAACTTTTGTAGCATGCGAAATCGTCGAAAATGTCATCGTCCAAGATGCTTCGATAGTTCGTGAAAGTTTTGTGGAACCTTCCAAAGTCGCTCGTTTTGGACAAGGTTCTAGAATCATTGGAGATAAGAGACGGAACTTCGGCCCAGCGATCCAGCACCTGTCTCACCGCGGACTGGAAATAGTCGTGGACGGTGCTGAAGAATGAGTCTTGATAGAAAGGACCTCGTCGGATGATCGGAAACTCGAAAATTCCAGGATTTTCGTAGCTTACCAGTTTATTAAGACTAGTAGTGTCTTTGGTGTTTGATGAACTCTTGCGTTGCTTCAACGTCTCTTGCAAACTGTAATCAGTTATGTCTCGAACATCACCTACCAATTGGAATTGATTCGGAGCAGACTTTTGATTCCTAGCGTCAATTTCGCTTTGATTCTGGTCGATGTAGTTAATTTTCACGAATTTTTCATTGTTTGACCCGTCACTTCCTATAGCACTAACCGTTGACTGGTCAGACAAGCTGCTTGTCGTTTGAGACTGGGTGATGCTTGACTGTAGAGTCCGTTGTTGTTGCTGCAGATGCTGCTCTTGTTGCTGCTTCAATTGCTGCTGTTTCATGTAATCTTGTTCTTGTTGCTGCTGGATTTGACTAGAAGAAAGGCCGGCGTTCACGTTCTCACTAGTGGTTTTGGAGAAAATTGGTTCAAAAGGACCACTAACGTCACTGGGAGCGGGTGTAGGCGCTGGAGTGGGTGACGTTACAGTGGAGGGAGCAACGCTGATGTTATCCAGGATGGAGTCTGCAGTTGACAGAATTGACGTGCCTCGCTGGCAGTCGGCCGAGCTTCCAATGTCCTTAATTTGAAAGATTGACTCCTAATGAGGAAGAGACCATCATTGATGTTAGTTCAAGTCACGAAGACTTTAGGAGTAAATAGACTTCATAGTGAACATAGATAAAAATTGATGACGCATTCAACCAGCTCATTCATTAAGAAAAATGTTCAACTCCAAAAAATGTTCTGATATGTCTACCCCTTTATTATATTTGATATGGTAAAAATTCTCAAGATTCGGCAAGTGATTTGGAAGTTTGCTTTAAAAAAATAAACCTAAGTTTCCCGAAACACCCCTGTTGCCCAGTTTACGAGACTTCGACCTTGTACGATTGAGCCTCGCCGTTTATTTAAGTCGAATAACATGGTCATCACATATTTTTACTTCTTCTTAACTAATTAGGATTTTTCAGCTCTGAGAGATACATAAAGGTTGGCCGGTGTAACAATTTCTTTTCATTTTTTTATTAATAAACATAAGAACAAGATAAAATGAAACAACTGGAGAAAATGCCGCGAAATTTACTGGTTCATGTATATTTCTAGTGTACTCGTATAGTTTGCACTAGATTGCAAAATACACTGACTACTATTCCAGCTACATTGAAAATAGATACCATCCTTGGTTGTCCAGCCATTTAAGTAGTACACAAATTCTAAATCACCAGTCTCACATCTGAGGTAATTTATTCAACCCCACTCATATATTACAAAGTGACTTGCTGGTGTTATCAGTCTCACCTTCTTGGGGGCAGTGATGGTGAGGACACCGTCTTCAGATAGCGCTGAAGTCACTGCCTCGGACATGATAGGTCCTGGCGTCACAAAGCGCTGCCTGAAGCGCCTCTTGGTGCTGGTGGTGTCCGTCTTCTTCTCCATGGTGCCCTCCACCAGCAGCTCCGAGTCTCCCACTGCTCGGATGCTCACCGTGCCATCCTCGAAGTTCTTCACGTCCAGCACAATCTGGAACACAAAGGAAAAATGAATGGTTTCCACCTGATCAATCCTCACGAAAAAAAGTTCTTAGTCTGGAGGAAGCCCTCAGTCGTTATCCTCACACATATACAACTTTTCCATCTCGAATGTCTTGTTTAATTATTATTAAATAAACTACGATGTAATGTATTTTTCCAGGGAAGTAAATTGTAATGAAACCCGGAAACATGTTAATGTTACCAAGACTTTGGATTGAAGCCAGAGGTTGAGGGAAATGTAAACTGAATATATTACGTGAAATGAAAATTCAGAAATATCACGGATAGCTTCTATTGAAACATGAAATTCCTGTATCAAGATGTGCATATAGAACTTCTGAAAAAGATTATTATGTATATACATGCATTCATCGAGAAATTTATTATTTTTTCAATACGGATCCATGCACAACACATATGCCTGATAGAATAGAAATCATTTAAATAATATCCATTCACTTTACAATAATGAGTAACAAACCCACAATAAAAAGTAATAAACTCAAATCACTCATACATTCTACTGATCAAATAAACTTACTATGCCATTATCCCATTATTCAGACTATGCTTCTAGAAAACTAACTTTTTCAAAACTATCAACCTCTAGGCATCAATAACCACCCACAAATGTGGATATCCATCCATAATTAGCACATTTTTCTTCCCTCTCTCAGTGAACTTCCCTGTTTATAAAAAGAATTATTCGTAGTTGTTTGAACTCACTTTGTAAGCATTATCATCGGAGGTCACAATGGCCGCTCGGTGGTCGTCTTGAAGAAGGCTGGACCGTTGGGTGGTGTACCAGTTGAGAGGGTCAGACACCCCCACGGGGGCCCCAATTTTTCTGAAGACATTGTCGACTGCTTGCTGGAAATGGCTGCGTGAAGTGTCGAAGAAGGAATCCTTGAAAAAGGATCCGTAAGGTGTGATGGGGATCAAGGAGTTACTGAAAAAGTCAGTGTTGATGGGAACATGCATCAAACGTTTTTCGGTGGTCGTCGAATGCTGTTGAGATGAGTCTGATGATTGGATAGCACTTGGATGTTGTTGAACGACGTTTGTTGATTGGTTGTTGGTTTGCTGCTTAAGCTTTGCTGATGTGTTGATCGACTGCGCCTGTTGTGACTGATGGATATCAGTCGCCTGTCCTTCAACTTCAATGGGCACAATGTGCTCCCGACCAGTTTCTGTGCTCTGGAACGAACATAAAATGGAGTGTCAACGACAACGGTTTCAAACTTTTTCACTCGAAGCTCTTCTGAGTGATAGAATCATGATGCCTCGTGGCTCAGTTTGGGATAAGCGATGATGAAAGTAGTGAAAGAATTTAACAGGTACTCCAATGTATAAATCTTAGTCACTGATGTGATTTTGTTTTTTGAAATTTTTTTTTGCCTCTCGATTTCCATGCCTACAAGGTAGAAATGGCGTTTCTTTTTCTGCGTGCAACTTCAAATTGTACTCTCATCGCTACGTAGACCATACCATACCATACATGTACATATACATATACGTGCAACATCAACAGAAATGATAAAACTAATGTCACACACATTTGTGAGTGACACTAGGAGTGTCATCTGTGTGTGAGCCATGGCAGTCAAGGCAACGTTAATGTCGCACACGTGAGTGTGACGTGGCAGTCAAAGTGTTGAGCCTCACGAGAACTGATTCTCTAAATATTTATGCAGTCAGCCCTGTGATCCTGAGACACCGTGGTGTGGCTAGAAACCGTTGTGTGGGTTTTGAGAAATCTTTGAAATCTTTCTTGTGATGCTGCTTTGTCTTATAGCTTTTCTTCCATTATCTAAATATTTTTATTTCACATAGAAGAGTTAAATACATTTCCTACGCTTCACGGCAAAAACTTTCCTCCTCACAGCAGCATCCCCCGTTACAAGTCTGGCTTTCATTTACAATACGTACTCGTACAATAGTTGCCTCGTACATGTAACCTACCTGAGATGTTATGGAGGTGGTCGACACGCTTGTTTGACTTGAAGGTGATGCCTTCAGGTGCTGCTGCTGCAACGCCTGCTGCTGCTGAAGTAGCAGCTGTTGCTGCTTCAGCTGCGCCTCCTGCTGCTTCAGAAGTTGTTCTTGATGCTCCAACTGCTGTTGCTGCTGAAGCAGCTCATGCTGTTGCTGCTGTACTTGTTGCTGCTGGACTTGTTGCTGCTGGACTTGTTGCTGCTGAACGTGTTGCTGCTGAACTTGTTGTTGCTGCTGAACTTGTTGTTGCTGCTGAACTTGTTGCTGCTGTACGTGTTGGAGACTTGAAGAAGATTTCCCTTCAATAGCCGTCGATGTCTTCATTTTCTGTGAAGTAATAAATACAATTATTTCAGTAATAAATGAATGGTAAATAAACTAACAACAATTAAGTCTCTGGTCAAAAGTTCCGCATAACCACAAAATATCTGTTTTACATTAAAATTTGAATACTTGTTGAGCACTCGACCCATTGAAATCATCTCGTCTTTATTATAAGAGTTCAAGTTTCAAGCCTTGTAAGTTAGCGTTCATGTCTGTGGTCCTTTTTATCACCCGTATGATGGTGCCTGTAGAGGTCCGTTAATCGGCCGGCTCACAAACCAGGACCCACCTTGGGAGCCAGGACGGTTAGAACTCCGTCAGGAGAAATCGAGGACGTCATGCCATCCACCTGGAGGTCTTCAAACATGAGCCGCTGCTCGAACTTCCTGAAGCTTTGCTCGGAGCGCTTTGAGCTCGAGTCCGAGGACGACGTCTTCTGCTCGATGGTGCCTTCAATGATGAGCTCGTTGTCGCCCACAGCCTTCACCGTCACCGAGCCTTCACTGAAGTCCTTCACGTCCAGCATAATCTGCCCAGATGCATCAGAAAATCCTTCAATTTTTGACCAAACGCACAATGGCAAATTTATGTTTAACGAAAAATATGATACATTGTTGAATTCTTCAATGGCCGATCAAAAATATATACGTCAATCCTTCAATGTCTCATGAATAAAATGCTGTTTAATCTTTCATACGTGAGAGAAAATTAGCTATCTCAGTGGAAAGTGCAGAATAGAAGAGCGAAAAGTTTTAGACATTCTTGTTTAAACCTTTAAAGTGTGTTTTAAGAACAGCTGTCTATAATAGTACGACCAGAAACATCGGTGCCGACGTTCTTTTTGTACACAAAAAGACTTCATTTGTGCTATGATTGCCGTCAGTGGTCGTGAGCAGTTTTGTCTAGATCCTCTGTGAGTGCTAGACCTGAGAATGCAAACACTGAGCGCTATTTCTAGCGTTGGCGGAGCACTAGGTGCCACATCGTAGCGCCCACACTGTGTCAACACATCACCCTCTTCACCCATCCTCTCAGACACCCCGCCCCAACACAAACTTGAGCACGTGAACCATCGTACTTCTAACCATTGTTGTCGGGCGCTAGCGTTTGCTTGCTTCGAACCGTCAGATTTAAGGGTGCTTGCAAATCTTACGTATGAACTTCAATGGATATACAATGTTTTTCTTTTTCTTGTTGCTAGTTATATGGTACCCATATGGTAACAAGTCGATTGGCACTAGCCTGATTTCGGGGTAGCTGGTGCTAGTTATTTTGTAGTTTCCTGATGCCTTGCAACTTAATACCAATAGAATTTGTGGGCATTTAGCACCAGGATGTTACTGGTCGAGGAAAACCGCTTAGTTACACATTATACGGTGAATTTCTGTGAGCTCTGGCATGGATGCTGGTCTACAGTTAATTTTTTATTCAAGCACCTAATTAGCGTTACAGTACAACAACCTTCACAACTTTGAAAGACACTTTAATGCTATTTTAATGGTAAGTAATTTATAAACGTATCGATTTCTTGTACCATGCTTATACTATATAAGATTTTTGCTGAACATTTTTCATTATGTTCCTGACGCACACAAGCATCTTGCACGTACAAATTTTGTACACATTAATTACTCTTCACGATGCGGTGACACCAACGAGACACATTATTCTACCTGCGTTTAGAGTTCGTTTGAACATTCGTCGTATCTGGCAGTGAACACGTTGTTGAATATTTCTAGCTCAAACTTTTTTATTCACAGCACATTACCGAATTCTAAACATGTAAGCACGTATTTGATATTCAAACATTCAAGCAGAACTGTTTCACGCTCAAACCACATCTCAAAAGAGTTTTGCAGTTATTTTTACATGTGTTCACTCGTAGTTTTGACTACGGTAATGACAGTAACGACTTAGAATGCAAAAGCTAAAGAAAGCATTAAGAAATGACCATGATTTGCACAACAGATACAACTTCATCCATACCAAGTGCTCTGCTGTCAACTCAGTGCGCTGCTCCTCCCTATGATACACACTAGTATGTAGACCCGCACGTGAAAATTCACGTGTTTTTGACTGAATTTTTTTTCGTTTGATTTGCCAGTAGACGCAGGTTTTCCGAAGGAGTTTCCACATTGAAGGATGTGCCGTTGGTATCCACAATACAATACAAGCATACCCTACCTAATTTTCTCTTATCTAAATCCTTAAGAGCTTGACAGAGAGACGGACCAAGCAAGCAAGCAAGTAAGCAAGCAAACAAGCAAGAAACAAACTATGTATTATTATATAGTGGAATTACTATATGCCTCGTAAATAATGAACATGAATTAAGAAGTGCACCTTGTAACAGCCATCCTCCGTCGTGACGGCGATGGCCTGGTCGTCTTCCTGGGGCCTCCTGCGCCTGAGGGAACGATAGGAGGGCAGGAGGGCGGACTCATCCAGTCCTGCAGCTCCATACTTGGCCATCACCCGCCGGATGGACCGCTCCATGTCCGGTGACTTGCTTATGAAAAACGGCTGGGTTGACCTGAGCACCGGGGACATAAACACCTTCGCCTGGGATCCCATTGTAAGACGGCTGTCTGTGACGGTGTTCGATGAGAGCACTGGGTTCAGAGTTGGATTGGATACTCTATGGTAAATGGATACTCAGATCCGGAAACACAGAGACTGGGAATGCAGCAGAAATTGTTGCCAGTAAATACAAATTATGAATTGTTTTTCTTACGGGCAATAGCCTGGATACGCTTGGGATGCTGATGTATAGAAAGGTCACGGAAGAATTACACGCCAACGCAGTCAAATTTGTAGTCAATATAAGAATCAAACTGTTCTGCAAAAAAATATAGGTGATAAACTGTATTTATAAATACACGTTTGGCACTGGCATTTCGAATTACAGGTACGATCTGCTGTTTTAAACAATAAGCCTACACTTTAAACGTGCTATTCAACACGTTGTGAGTTTATTAATAGCAAACCTTGTTATAGAATTGATGAAAAATCTCCCAGCATAGACTGTACTATATCGGTACTAGCAGTAATGGGAATGTTTAATAAACTTAGTCCTTAAATCCTTTTTTTAATCCTTCTATTATTCTGAAAAAGTCATCGCTGATTCATAGAGTGCACATCGTTGATTAAGCTATGCTATGTGCAAAACAATACTATAGTACGTACAATACTAAACTAATATTATATTATACTATGACGGAGCTTTTTCATTATGAGTTAGTAACTGTACTGTGGGAGTTATTCAGAGAGATCGAGAATCTATCAGAACACAAACGAATAACGAGTAAAGTTGAAACGAAATAACTGACTCTGAGAATGATTCGGGAAAAAATATACAGGGCATGTTTATCTAATATAAATTTTGCACGTTGATAGTGATTTGTAGTTGTTCAGTTTTAGACTTGGCAACTGCTAGAAGTTTTCAGCTGCCTACCGCATTGGTTTGCTGTTAATTAAACCGTCGTCTTTAGACTGTTATTACAGGGGATAAAAACAAGCCAGTTCTCAAGAAGATCTCTCCCCTAAATGAATTTCTTTAACGGTGTGTATGTTTTTTTGCCGTCAATTTGTACATATATGCCAGTATGCATGTTAATTCCACTATTGAAAAATAAATACAAGTTTTATGAACTTTCTCAAAAGCACCTGGGAGAAAAATATTCGCAGGCATTATAGCCCATTGATTTGCTATCTCCTTTAAATGGGAAACGTTTTCTATTACACAGTTTCACGAATTTTCATAAAAAACTCAGTGATAGAATCTCATAAAGAGGCAGCATCGTGTATCATGTAAATTCTTCCATCAGCGTTCATCATTCAGCAGCAGCAGCTCTTCAGCTGAGGTCTGAACTGAGATCACCATTCACTAGTTCAGATTTAGTTTCATTTCAATCCTAGACCTGGAACAGCTAAACCAAAACTCTACAAACCATAAAATTGTACAAGCTTACGAGGGTTAAATGGAGGAACACTGAGCACTGCTGGGTACACATCATTCTAACTGCACTAGGGTTAGTGTCAGTATCAGTGTTACAGTCACAATTTAATTTCATCGATTGCACATAGCAGTCATAACCCAGTATCAGGGCTACAATCACGATTTCGGGACTACGTTTACGATTTTGTGTGCCATACAAAAACAAGCAGCTTCTTTGTACGTACTGGTGCTACAGTTACTATTTCACAGATCACATAGAGCTCCCAAAATTATAGCTTCTGCCTTAATTTCTTTGGTCTTATGAAAGTGGTCTTACTCAGTGCCAGTGTCAGTGATAACCGCTTGACAGGCCATCCAAGAATGCCCAGTTACTCAGAATCATTGCTACAGCTACCACAACACTGTTTACACAAAGATGTCTAGTCACTTCATAATCCCTTCAACAGTCCCTAAGGTCACCAACTGCACAAATATTCCCACTCACTCCCAATTACTGATACAGTCACAGCTTCACCGACCACACAAAACTGCATAGTCACCTACTATCAGTGTTACACTCCAGTTTGACCGTCCTCACAAAGATACCCAGTCACTCAGTGTCAGTGCTACAGTTACTGGTTCACGGGAAGTACAAAGATGCCAGTCACTCAGTGTCAGCGCTACAGTCACTGGTTCACGGGAAGTACAAAGATGCCAGTCACTCAGTGTCAGCCCTCTCGACACCAGAAGTAAAGAAAGCGACGCAGAGGCTGAACCAGAGCAGGAGCGTACTTGAGGAGCACTGAGGGAAGCACTCCTGAGTTCGAGGAAGACTTGGTGGCACATTCCACCACCTAGCCCTAAATAGCGAGACCGTTGGCACCACACGCGGTAGGTGGTGGAGTGGGTGGTGGTGGTGTATCATCGGTGGCTAGAGGTGCATCATCTGCGGTCAGTGGTGTGCCGCCGCCCACTCCGCCACCAACGCTATGAAATATAGAGTGCTACAACTTCTGTATTAGGTCCTTTGGATAGATCACTCATGATGTTCTTTAGTTATTCTATAGTTTTAATCCCAAGACTTCTCATAGCTTCACTTTGACTTGAACTTTTCGTGATGACTGTGTTGTATGTACAGTGTATACATATTTTCCAGTCGCCTGGGACTGCTCTGTCTGGGGGATAAGGAAGCAGTGGACACAAGGGAAGGCAAACACAGGCGAGTGATCCACTCGCACGATACTTTTTCATGTTTTTTTGTAGCATTGCTTCCTCATTTGCGACCTCTTGCCTAGTCTTGAAGTTGGGTTCTGTAATGATTGAGTGCTTGAGTGTTTGAATGCAAACGCTGTAGAAATACTTTTCCAATCTCTATTATTAATTTAATGCGCCTGGATCTGCATCTTGTAGACAAAGTGCAGTCTCCGAAAGACGATGCGAATGAGTTTTAAGCAAATGTCCTAGAACGCAATAAAAGAATGTAAACATTGATTCCAACAAAGCACATAGAACATCATTAATATTGTTTTTTTAATATTGATACTGACATCATATGGCAGATGTTGCTAAAAAATTCAACTGTTCTGACTCGAATTCAATGTACGAGAATAGATAAGGTAAACTCTCCATAGAATACTTCAGCATCGATACAAAAATGACTGAAATATATTAAAGTACAGAGCAATCGATTCATCACCTCTTTCATGTTCATCATGACCTCCTGCATGTTCATCACGATCTCCTGCATGTTCATCATGACTTTCTGTATGTTCATCACGATTTCCTGCATGTTCATCATCACTACCTCCCCTATGTTTACCATGTTCATCATAATTCCTGTGGGAGCTAACGCAAGCCAGTTCGTCACCCAATACAGGCCTCCCACACACACCCACTCAAAGCTCCCACGAAGACCTAGTTCCGTGCCTCCGGTTTGTTCCCTCCACTAGTCTAGTCTGTTTGTTCGTTCGCGTAGGAATATCTGAATTCACCTCGCTACATCTTCCCATGTATTCTGGATACGGAACAAATTAATTACGTACTTTTTTATTCTGTTGACCATTTTTTAATTTATGGAACAGTACTTTTTTTAATTGTGCTACACCTTTTGCCAATAGTGATCATTCGCCCACTCTCAGTTGTAGCTCCCTATTGAGGAACGGCGATTCCCTACACCAGCACCTACGAGCCCCACACCCTGGAGTTCAGGCATTTGCAAGCAGCCAACCAAACTGCCCTCGTCAGTCCGTGCCATCTGTCGCAACTCCCTAGCATTCACCAGCTGCAGCACAGCACTGGTCGCAGATGGTGACACCATCTGAGTCCACCTGCCAAGTTTAGCTTTCGCTCTCACGCACGTGCGATGCATGCGTGGCCGTGCTGCCTCATCTCTTTACGAAATACGCTCAATTTGTACGACTTAGTCATCCATCGTCATATATATAGCATGTGTTCATGTGTATACTTCACGCTGACTCAGAAACTTCAGTATAGTTACTTATTTTTAGCTAGAATGAAAAATTATACGGATTTCGACACAGTCAGGTCACTGGATTAAAGTTTCAGATTAATTTATTGATTCTAAATTAATTCACCCTAATTTTGGTTCTTTACCAGACAAAACAAGGTCCGTTGATTTCGTATCACATGAGATCAATACATATTCAGGATGTATTCAGATAGACGCACTTGAAGAATAGGTAGAATAGAATAAGACAATAGAAACGAGCCGTTTGCCCATTCTTGGGTTGATACCCAAGTCCTATGCCGTATTTGAAGCCATTTATCCATTTGAATCACTGATAGAACAACCACAGACTGAGTGTTGAAAATAAGTGCTCCTGAAAATACAAAAAGAGTTTCTTGGCGCATCATGAGGAGTTTTACCATTACAAAAATGAATTATATCCATCTTCAAATATTCTTCTCTCCTGGAAAATTGTGTCCTAAAGAACTATGTTCATCTCAGTGGTAGGGGCAGCTGGTGGGTTGTTAGTTACTGTCGCTTTGTACCATCTTTTTTGTACTTAAATTTAGCTGTGATTATGAAATTTGATTTCATCAATATGACACATACGAGTACACAGAGTACTTCACTGTTTTAGGTGTATGTCCTTACGTAAATACACCGCTCAAACTAAATTTACTGCATATTATTAACGGAATTATAAAAGAACTGTTAGCTTTTGCAAACTGTTGTCAGGAAAATATTTATGTGCAAAATGATTCAAGATCAATGGAGCTCTAACTTGTAAAAAAGCCCACTCCACCTAACTTTAACCTTGCGTGGTGACGGTGTCAGCACCTGCAGCAGATACCCGATGCTTCATGTGTAGTTTACTGGGGGCTGAGAACACCAGTAGGGCGTGTTGGTCGCACTGGAGGTAAACTTCCTAAAACTGGCTGCCTGACGGAGACAAGTCTGCAGGCTGGTGAGGTATTTTAACTTAAACAAGCAGCGGTGGAACGAATAAGCATTCCACACCAAAATGGTGTATTACGAACGTCCAGCTACGCAGAAATAGTTTTATTAACATGGCTGTGTATACAAGGTAGGCAAAAAGCAAATACATGTTTTAAATTTGTTATAACTGTGATAAAGCTGAAACCCGTCTATATCTGTTAACAAGTAATGAGTTCTTACTATATTGCAGTTACTTTCCTGACATATGAGAAAACGTTGGAGTACGAGTGTTTCAAGTTATTTTCCAATTATTTTTATTAACTAGAATATTAACTAAATTATAATTTTTTTCTTGCCAGTCCCCTAGTAGACACAGACATGGGCTCCACGTGGGGCCCATGTGGTTGGCCAACACATCCCATGTGGGCTCCATGTGGTTTTTTGAAAAAAAAAACCATGTGAAAATTTTTTTATGAGGATATTACGCATTTTTTTGAGAATTTACACCTGGGCTACACCTGTGCTGACCATGTAGGGAAATTCCCATGGCTGGTCATATTACATCCATATTACGAACCCATGTAAAACCCAGATTTTAGGTTTCATGACAAAACCATCTTCTGCCCACTCTATGCCCAGGAGCTTATGTATATATTTTGATGCTGCCCATCCAAAGCCCAGGGACCCACGTGGGCCCCACATGGGCCCCATTTGACCTGTCTACTTGGGTCATCTAGACATTTTACTAACAGAGGCTAGCTAGAAGAGGTGAAATAATAGGATATTCAAATAGATTATTTGTATTGGCTCTAAGACCATTGACATGATGTCGATATTGCTACGCATCGATCGAAATTATTGAGCATTTGTTATGAACTATCAACTGTTTACATATAGAAGACAAGCGCAGCTAACAATTTATACTTGACATTCGATGCAAGAATTGGAGTCTGAGTTCAAATTCAGTTTTAATTTTGCCTGGCATAAGTTCTTCAGAGACATGGGCACGAGGAGTAAAATGGACGTCTTCTCTAACAAAATACGACCACTTCAGGAGATACATTTCTGCAATGTTTGCATCCAATACACCAAAAACCGATGTATAGAAAACTATGAATTCATGACTATTTTTTCAGTAATTAAAAAGTGTTTTAAAGTTGTCCCAGCTAAGTTTCATTTTACCATGTAACGATGAGGGGAACCATGAAAAATTATCATGATACTAGTGTACCCGTGCCATCAAAAATGATGACAAATCTAGCGTATAATAAACACTTAGAATACAGTATTTTTGAGCCGCGATAGAAGTAGTTATAGCCATTCGTGTCATATCCTAGATACAGAAATTCAGCATTACTGAAAGCAACTGCGAGCTTGTGTATGTATATTGTAATATGCAATACCCCGCCGAACTAGGTATCCACAATACGGACTCGAGTATATAAGGCTCTGTATCTCTCTAATTTTTTTTTAAAGTGACTTATTATAGTGCACTAGTACAGCGCAAATGAATGTATTGATTTACCAGTGAACTGAAACCAAGACCGCCAGTGCCAATTTCTTCCTATCTATTCTTAAGAGCGTGACACGAAACATATAAATAAATAAATAAATATATAAATACACGACGGTCATTCTTAGTACAGCGTGTCCTAGAAGTAACTGACCCTTTTGATTTGCTAATAAACCGAAAACTCTTAACGCTAGGATATTGAAATTTGCTTTATTCGAAAGAAAAACCTTTTTATGGCACAATAGGATACTTGGTATCCTATTTACGAACCAGCTTGACATTTGATTTTTGCTTCATTGCAAACTCTTAATTTTCATCATGTCTCCATACAGCAAAGAACAAAGAATAAGAATTTTGCAAATCTACATCTACAATGCAACGTGATTACAGAAATTATTTCAGAACAACAACCCGTCCTTCAAAGAACACAATTAAATCGGTGTATCGAAAATTTACGGACACTGGAAATGTTAATGATAAACAACGATCTGGAAGATTNGTTTATTGTCACACTGCTACTGTTTATTGTCACACTGCCACTGTTTATTGTCACACTGCTACTGTTTATTGTCACACTGCTACTGTTTATTGTCACACTGTTTTTATTGTCACACTACCACTCTATTGTCCCACTGCTACTGTTTATTGTCGGAGCTGTAGCGCGTGAGAGCATAATTCATTACTAAACTCGGGAACACAGAATGAAATTTTGAGCGTATATCATGAATGAAATGAGAGAATTCGTTGCACCAACAGGTAGAGCACCTGCACTTCCGCCGCCTCCCCCACCATCTCCTGACGGGTGCTGCCTTCACTGACGACAAAGCGAACGGTTACGTGACCACCACCTACGACATGGCGCAGCTCCGGATATTTCTTACGACATAAGTCGTCTTCAGTATCAGTGATACAAACGTGATGACGTGTCACGAGGCTGAATTCTGTATTTTTCACGACCAGAGTAAGAGCATTGTTATCAGTATCAGTGATACTTGCTGTACGACCCATGGATCTGCACTGCATTCCTAGTTGACGGAGTCAAAGTTTCAAACTATGCTGCTTTATCGTCGTAAAGCAGCATATTTTTTCATTACAAAGTGAAAATATCGAGCTGGGTTAATTATCTTTTGTTATGGCTGTAGATCTAATCTAATCTAATACAGGGTGTCCCAGAAGTAACTGACCCTTTTGATTTGCCAATAAAACGAAAACTATTTACGCTAGGATATTGAAACTTGTTTTATTCGAAAGAAAAACCTTTTTATGCTTTATTAGAACTAGGTTTTTGTTTTGACAACTTAGGGTTCGTTTCTTTGTCGTTTCCACAACGCTCCTTAGTGTATCAGGCGATAGTTGTCTTATTTCAGAACAAATATTGTTTTTAAATTCTTGCAGATTCGTTGGATTTGTTACATAAACCCTTGACTTCAGGTCGCCCCATAAGAAGAAATCGCATGGAGTCAAATCTGGAGAACGAAGGGGCCAAGGAATGTTACCAAATCGTGAAAACAAATGATTTGGAAAGCACTGATTTAACAATGTCATCGTTTCTCTTGCTGTATGGGCTGTGGCTCCATCCTGTTGAAACCAAGTATTGCGTAGGGCATGTCTCTCAATTTCAGGAATAAGAAATTCACTAATCATAGTTCGGTATCTGTCACCATTAACTGTTACTGTTGCGCCATCATTATTTTCAAAAAAGTATGGGCCAATTACATTGGAAGCTGTTATCCCGCACCACACTGTTACACGAAGAGAATGCAGCGGCCTTTCTTGAATTTCTCTTGGATTTTCATCGCACCAAATTCTAGAATTATGTCTATTTACATGGCCAGACAAGTGAAAGTGAGCTTCGTCAGAGAAGATAATGGTTTCGATGAAAGAGGCATCCTCACACAGACGAATAAAAGATTCGAAATAATTAACACGACTGTTATAATCATTAGGCAATAACTGTTGGGTTAATTTAATTTTGTAAGAATATAACTTCAAGTCTTTTTTAAGAATGCGGTGTAATGTCGATCGGGAAATGGATAATTGAGTTGAACGTTTTCTGATGGAGGCT
>VCRD01006936.1:0-23966 GCA_006783055.1 Trinorchestia longiramus
CCGCACCTCGTCCCGCACCTCGTCCCGCACCTCGTCCCGCACCTCGTCCCGCACCTCGTCCCGCACCTCTGTCTGGACTGCGTTGTTTGCAACACGCTGCTTTAGACTTGTAACATTGTTGCGTTACATGTGTTGAGTAATTTCGCTGGTTCCCTGAAAAACGCTGCGCCAGTCAAAGCTAAAGGGACTGTTAACTCCTGGTCTTGAAATGCTTCAACCTGCACATGCTCTTTTTCATCTTTTTAGTCTAAATTTGACACAATATTCTTGAAACAAGTCAGATCTCCATTATGAATAGCATAGCCTGCCACGCTTCCTTGTGCTTTGTTTCTGCATTTACCTGTTTCATGGAGAGGTAGAATTATTGCAACAATTCTTATTTTTTTGAAAAGTTTTCTTTCAAAGTGTGGGATTGGAAAAGGCGCATCGCTTCACTAGTTCATCTACTGGTATCTAGAGGATATATGTACTATATATTAACACGTTACCTCCGATTGCCTGATTGGTGTAAAACTTCACTTTGTACGCTTAGTCACTAGAAGGATCTGAAAAAATTACAGAACCTAACCTAAGTGGTACACATACGTACCACTTCGGAGTCAACGTGTTAAAGTCCTTTTAACTTCAATCCGCCCCAGGGGCATCTCGTCCATTCGATGTCATCACGGAGGCGAAAACAAAAATTAAGCTTCTAATTTATTGGAATGTACATAGTATGAAGCTTTGAGTTGTGGCTATTTTTACGCAATCAGAACTGAGAAATTCATCTGAATTACTCAGTCTGAAGAGTTTCAGTTAACTTAGTGCTGCTAAAAATAGATGGTCGGTGATGCTCCAAGGGTTAATACGCGGGCAAAAAATGTGTTATCAAAAATAAAAATGTAAGGATAATCCTCTAGTAATTGCTTTAAACATGGAAAGGTTGTCGTGCTGCTGATCAGAGGACTTCTGTTTTAATTCTGTGTTATGTACGCTCAGGAAAAATGTATCAATAGGGTGGAATGAAGAAAGTACGATAAGAATTCCATCTCATCAAACCTTTTCTGATGAGGCATCTTTCAGGGGTAGGTAGGATTTTTGAGCTCATCTCGTGTGTGGCGCTGGAAATGTTTGCGCTCGTCAGCAGACCGAGATGACTCGCTCCTCAGGTGACCTGACACATCAAAGTGTCGTCTTTATTCCAAGTAGATGCCGTAACGGATTTTACTATGCGGATTAATTAGTCATTTTATTTCTTGTTTTTACTCGTTTTGTCTCGCTCTCGTGAGGAAAACTGATACGAACTACCTGTAATGTTGAGCGCTAGTGGTGCTCGGTCTATTCCATTTTCTCGGGATGCTTGTTGTTTGTGATGGAACGTTAACTGAGTGGATGCCCAAGCATAATCCATGAAATATTATCTCTCGTAGAGATCATTTCTATAACAAATCAGACAATTTACAGATAACTCAATCTGCAAAATTTTTTAGGCTCAAATGATTGTACGTATATATACAACAAAATTATTCATGATAAGGCAAAGTTGAACTTGGCTTTCCATTCAGTATGCACAGAGGGAAGTAAACTTCCACGAATAGATTAATCAGATAAGCTTACAAACATCCAGTTTGTTTTCTTGGTAAAAAATGAATCCTTCCTGTGGGATTTTATATTGAAAAGCAGTTTAGTTTCGTCAGCACTTCTGATTCACAGTAGTGTATAAGTGTTTAAAAAGATCGTTTTATTTGAGACATGAAATTCAATTCAGTTTAACTGCGATTGATTCAGAAGGAAGTACACATGAGTTTGCTTCTACAGCTTGCATGATTAACCGAAAAACCATTTCTCTTTTGCCCCGTGTTTTTTACTGAAGAAGGTCTGATAATGGTATAGTTTACTAGCTCTTGACCTTTAAAAATACAAATAGAAAAGAGCCCGTAAATAAATAAATAAAGGGAAGTTCACCAATGAATCTTGCCAAACGAATTGGCAATTACATATAACTTTTTATTATTCTTAAATTGATTCCAAACACTCTTCCAAGTGTTTAGGGTTAGAAGCGATTATAAGAGTTATCTTGATCGTGCAGACGAAACATTTTCACTGTACTAAAACTATATTCCTACAATAGTTACTGTATAAGAACTTGACCACGAATAAAATCGATGATCACTCACAGGCTTCCGTTCGATTATGAGGTTCGAACAGAGCGTGTCACGAGAGTCTTGCATGTGGTGGATTTGTTGTGTTTCTACGTTTGGAACCACGGCTTTATAATCACATCGTCACCACCATCATCATCATCATCATCATCATCATCATTGTCTCCATCGTCATATGACAATTAGAGCGAGATTTTACATAATATCTTTCCTAAAGCCTTGGGCAGGCTCCACAATGGGCCGTCCGTGGATTGTGTTTTATCGCCTTAGTCTTGATTGATAGGCTGTCGTGCTATTGTAAGAAGTGTCTCTGCCGGGATGTATTGGATTTATCTTTTGCTTCCTTTAAAGTACTCATAAATCTTACTCCTCTTGTTGTTGTTTGTTTTGTGAAAGCGACAAGAATGTAGTTACAGCTGATCATTAGAATTGACATTTCATCTTGATATTTTCCAGTGTCAAATTGTACATTATTATGTACACCACTCGATAGTTTTACTTCTTCATTGGAAAAAACAAGTTAAAATTCCTGTATTAGGGTGAACTTTAGACTTTTGTCTGAATAGACGTTTTTAGATTTTGTGCTGTCTGGCGGCTGTTTTAAATTACAGTTGGATGACCAGTTGCTAATACTGGAAGGATCCACAAAAAAAGATTTTGAAAGTAATTTAATTTCCCCTCATATATTTTTTCTACAGAGATTGTCTTCATAAATTTTTTCAAATTTAATTGATTGGGTTGATGGAATGATCTCAACTAGTTTTTTCTAAAAAATGAATTGATGACTAGAGCATTGGGAATTAAAAAAACGTTCAAGGCTTTTTTCATTTCAACTCGAGTAAAAATCGAACAATGCTGGAGATTTCAGGAGACTTACAATACCGCTTCTCTCGCTGGCAACGTCACCAGTGTCATTCGTTACCCCGCCCCTGTTATCCTCCTCTCTTTTATGCTACCCTGAAGCATTCCTTTGATATTATTTTGCAGTTTGCAAATCTTGCTCTAATATAAAACTTTAATAAACAAACTCCCTTGACGCTCGTGCGAAAAGGCCTTTTTTCTATACCAGTTTTCACTCAGTTGTTGTCGGCTGGGTAAATTTCCCGTAGGAATAGCATTGCCTTGACTTTGTTCATACAGGCCGGTGGAAATTCCATCCACTATTCGTAATTTATTCTCAAGATCAACACAACACTTTTGGCTAAGTCAAATACGGGCTTATGTACAAATATGCCACGCTCTTTGGACCTTGCATCTTTTGCTCGTATTCCCCCTGGGCAAGAGGAACTTCAGCAAAGATTAGTGAAAATCGCCTAAATAAAGGAATAAGGCGCTCACTAAAGAACGCCTCCATTTCACTTGGACCAAATGGAAAAAGTTTCAGCTCTGCCCCCTTAGCCGTAGATCTAATTTTAAAAGCAGTTTTTAGTAGTTTGTGTACTACTTAGCTCGCTCTAAGCATACACACGTCAGCGCTCTGTTTAATACTAGTAATGAGGTATATTTTTCCTGCTCGGTGGTCACTATCAAATGGAAATAGTTTTTCTTATATTCTCCTTGTCAATGAAACATCTCGTGAGTGGGAAGCAGATTTGTCAGCGAAGACACCCTTTGCAGTTTGTAGACAATATGTATAATAAATGTATCCGTTTAATTTAATCTATGGTAAAAATGTCAGTTATGTCAAATAAGCTCAAATTCCTCGGTTTCATTCAAAATTTTGTTTTTCAGTTTTCTGGTGTTGAAAAATTTACGCAAAAAAATCAAATTTCTTTGGAAACAAAGAAGCAAGTAAATACGGACAAATATAAATAGATTATATGCATGTGATTTAAAAGTAGCTGACTTCTAATTTTAAGCTTGAGGCATCTGCTCCTGGTATGGAATTTTGTTTAGCTTAGTTTCGTGTCGCAGGGTATAACGCAAAGGCTTATAACAAATTTTGTGAACACCTTTCTTGATCTGTTTTATGGATTTTACAATGAATTTCTCAGTTACCAATTCATTTTAAAAGTCTCAAGCTTAACACATACTTACAAAAAAATTGTTCATTCTTGTTCATTCCAAAGCTGGAAAAATTCCTTCAACGTGTTAATGGAGCGCCTTGTGTTTCAACTTTAGCATCCGGTGCTCTGAGCACCTACCTTCAATTATTACGTAATAATGTCTCATTTCTGAAGTTTGTGCAATGTGCTTTATATTCTATCACGTGAGCACCAAGTTGGGAAACTGGCACAGCGACCTAGGGCAGTAGCATGATATCATTTCTGAACATTACGAGGTGATATCAGACCTGCCTTCGTGGCGGGCCCATTACGGCGCCCAGAATAAAATGAAGAAGCCAAGCCTCGGCTGTTCTAATTATCATTTAGAGATAAGACCTAGGATCGGCTCCTCCAGTAATAAATTGGGCCTCGAAGCAATATACAACTAATGTAACTCACGCGACAATACCATGTAGTTGTTTCACTCCAGTGCAACGCCCACGTGAGACTCGGGGGGGGAGGAGGGGTCCGGTTCTTGGCTGGGAAATATTTCCTGTTTTGCTGAGCGGCTCCACGCTAATTCAGATGAAGCTTTACAGGGCGACTGCGCTGTCTTCATGTTTTAATGTGATCTCTGATATTCCTTCTCGCCTTTCAGAATATGTGACATAAATAAAAGGAAATTTCTGGGCCAGTCATGTGATTCTTAATAGTATTTATACTTCAAATAGGTTATCATCACTACTTGTGGATTTTACTTAATTTATGCTCAGGAATTGCTTGTTTAACACGTTGACTCCGAAGTGGTACGTATGTGTACCACTGAAGTTAGGTTCTGTAATTTTTTCAGACCTTTCTAGTGACTATGCGTATAAAGTGAAGTTTTACACCAATCAGGTAATCGGAGGCAACGTGTTAATACCAGTTCTCAAACCAACAATAAGTTTAATAGTTCCCAATATTTGTGCAGTTAAATACAATGTGCAATATTCTGCTTAACCGTGCCACTGTTCATGTTTCCATAACATCAGTATCAACAATGAAACCTTGACGATCGCCAGCCATATTTCTCTGATTTAGAAATTTACTACCAGCATGGATTCGATTTATCTGATGAAATGTTCATCATTTCAACTCTGCTTGTGCATAGGCTTGAAAATTTAAGCAATCTCTTTATTATTTTTATAAAATAGTAGAATTTGATGACTACTTCAATGCAAAACTTAGGAGCCTCTGTTGAAGTATGATGTAGAAGTTTGAAGCTGAAGCTCCATGGAATTGAAATGCATGCACATGAATAGTTTTAATTGTTTCTGCCAGCCACACTAGCTTCATTACTCTGATGTGTTGTCGCTTGTTGTACGTTAGTGTAGCTTATGTGACATGTTTAAATTTCAGCCCTCCATACAAGAAGCTAAAATACTGAAGTAAAGCCCTAATTTCTTGAAAAGACAACATACTCATTCTTTCCCCTATATAGGAGAAAAGCTGTTTTAGCAGAGGAGTATTATAAATAAAGAAGTTTCTCAGTTCTCTCGTACTCGAGGTTTAAAGGTCATCACGAAGGTTTCGTAGATCTAATAATTGCTTATATTCTACCTGGCTTCCATAGATGCTTTGGTCAACAGACACGTTCAGTAAAATCTTTCTCAGTGCGATTCAATTGTCCAACCCACACACTGTTGTTTTATTTGCTGGCAAATCAGTACACTACAGTAATGTTCCATTTTGATACTTCATTTTTATATCCTTTCCATGGATCAGTAGATTAGAGGTGTGGAGTCGAGACTGGAGGTGTGGAGTCGAGACTAGAGGTGTGGAGTCGAGACTAGAGGTGTGGAGTCGAGACTAGAGGTGTGGAGTCGAGACTAGAGGTGTGGAGTCGAGGCTGGAGGTGTGGAGTCGAGGCTGGAGGTGTGGAGAGTAGAGTCTGAGTTGGACTTGCTTAAAATTCACGAGTAGGAGTCTGAGTAAAAGGAATGAACTTGCAACTGGTCAGCCCAGGTAAAGACTGAGTGAGATTTGAAGTTACCAGGGCAGCAACTGACGTGAATGTTTAACACGTTGACTCCTAAGTGGTACGTATGTGTACCACTGAGGTTAGGTTCTGTAATTTTTTCAGATCCTTCTAGTGACTATGCGTACAAAGTGAAGTTTTACACCAGTCAGGCAATCGGAGGCAACGTGTTAAACTCCTTCACTCGTTTCCAGAGATCATAACTGCAATCATTGGAGTTCATCTTGAAATTATCAAACGTTCGTTGAATAAATGACGCTCTTCACTGCTGAGATTTGTAAACTTATCAATGGAGTCGGATGCCTCGAAATATAAAAATGGGGTTGACTTTTTGGGGATATATGTATATTGTGAGGTTACTTGAGCGAATTACTTGCTCTCTCCTTAAAACATGCTTAAGGTTTCAATTTGCGTAATTGAACGTAAACATTTTTTAAAATAGTTTAACATAGGTCAATTAAAATAAATTATTTATTCGAATTAACTTTCTCAGCTTCGATTCTTGAAGTACTCCTAAGGCATTCAATATGGACTACCATATCCTGCCGGTCCAAAATTTACCTTTTTTTGTCGCTTGCACGCAACCGCCGTTGCGAAAGCAAAGTGCATGTTACGTTTCGAGTTCTTTGACGGTGACCCGATCAATCCATGTCTATGGAAGCTAAACATATCCAATTAGAATTAATTTATAAAAAGGCTGAAGAAGAAGGAGAGAGGACCTGGCCAATGTAGGAGTTCCATTAAGGCCGTTGTATGGGCCTCGTATTGCCGGCATGCAGCGCCTGTAACTCAATCACGTGTCGCCAAAGTTCCTTTAACGAAGCGAATAAATCGACCAGCTCAAGTTTAAAGAGAAAATAGTCGAATGAATCCCGTCTATGGAGGATTTATCTGAACTCGCTGTGCATCGCTCTCTCCTAATGGATTCGGAGATGGAATGTGGGAGGCAATAAGAGGTTTTGCTGCTCTCCAGATCACCGCTTGTCTACTGATGGCATTGCCATAGTTCTGCACCGACGAACCAATCTCTGCCCTGATAGTGTTTGCCAAACTATGTCGTTTAGTTTAGGGGAGGTTCATTATGGGGTGTGGTGCTCGCTCTGCTAACTCAGATTCTTTGCGTGTTTTGCTAGTTCTGCTCTATAGCTTCCTCGTATATCTCGTAGTTTTGCATTCTGTTCCTTGATTGAATAACGTACTGTTACAATGAACAGAATTACGAATGTCATTTTCATCTTGTAGGATTTAAAATGGTCATGACCGAATTGCGGTTGGATGACCAGTTTAATTTTTCGCTTTACACTCAATTATCATCATTTGCTCATTTAGATCAAACCTGATAAGCAGAATTACGTTGAATCTGCAAAAAAACGTACGGTAATGTTCGATATCGTTGTCTCATGGTTGTTACTACCACAACCTTCAACAACACAACCACCACCATCAGCATACCTCGTTTCCATCACAACCTGAACCAACACAGCCACACCATCATTCCTCGTCAATACCACAGCTCTCACCATATACAACCAACACCACACATCATCACTACCATATCCTTCACCCACACAGCCAGCACCGTCACCACACCCAACATCCCTCGCAGAGGATCAGTTCAATAAGCGGATTTTTGGACTCTGATTCCAGGAGCGAGCACCTCCGAGGATGTCGCTTTCGCGATTTATCGACATTTCGCACCACAAAATTACCTCTGACACTCCTTCATTTTCTCCGAGAACTTTTTGCAATTTCATCTTTCTGTTGTGAATGCAAGGTCGCTTCCCAAGCTAAAGTCCTCCCCTCCTCGCTGAATATTTCTACGATGCAAATTCTCAGCGAGTCGTGTTTGTTTACTGTTCTGCATTGGTCATTTCTCTGAGATATTGAATGTGAAGTAATCGTAAATGTTTTGCTCCCGAGTTACGGTAATGTTTGTGTGTGCTTTGTAATAGTTTCAATACTTTAAACGGGCCTAAATAGATTTTTATGCACAATTCCTTGTCTATTTCCGACATAACTTTTCGTTTGTGAGCTACTGTGAATCTTTTCTGTGATACATTTGATTTTAGAACATATTTTCTATTCTATTAATTAGTTGTCTAATAAGTCTTATTCTCTCGAGGTAAAAATTGATAAAATAACCTAATTCTCTTATAAATATGAGAGAAAAGAATTATGATTCTTTTGCTGAAGCTTTGACTAACTTGAAATACTACACGTGTTACCAAGATTTCCATCTGTTACAAAATTACTGCCAGTCGTGTCCGTCAACTGTGTTGTTGATACTCCATTTATCGATATTAGGTCTCACACGTCGTCAGCGGAGCTTTCGGGGAATACTAACGGGAGTTAACACGTCTGACACTTGTCTCTAGCTACCCAAAACAGAGTCAGCAGTATGTAAAAAACCTTGCGAGTTCATACACCTTTTCAATTTTGTTTTGCTCGTCACTCTGCTTTTTCATACTACTGGTCGACGTATCATGCTGCCGACGTCCGACACGACTGCTTTGGTTCAGCTGCTAACTGTTGCGTTAAAGCTTTTGTTTCATTCGACTAATAACACTTCGTCTATTGAAACTCGTTTAGACTGATAGGAATGGTGTTCTTCTTCACACACTGAAACTTCGAAGCTGTCCTCTGAATGTTTATTGGTGCTTGTTATTTGTTCTTCGTTATTTGTAGCTTACTGATGATTGTTTCACGGTATTTAGGTGATTGATATGTCGTGGAAAGGATCTCTTAAACTGAATATTCGCGATGAATTTCTCATACACATGTTTTGCTCGTTTACTTGCTTTATGAAGACGCTCTCAGCCCCGACTGTCCCAACTCCTTTGTTGTTATCGCATGTTCGAGTACATAGCCTTTGGTTCTTGTTTGATGTAATTGTTTGTTTTTCAACAGGTTCAAAATAACATACTTGTAGGTAGATTTTTCCAACTCATGCTGAGATGTATTGCACCAGTTTATTCAAGCTTCCATGAATTGACTATACGCTGTATATTTTATAAGAGTTTACCCGTTCAGTTTTGAAGGCATTGTTATCTATTCCAGGCATTGATCAATCAAGTTTGATCCCAATAATGTTCGAATATTAAACAAATTCTGATTGTCTTTTGTGTTGCCAAATCATGCGACTATACGCGCACTTTGTCATCGTGCGTCGACGTTCTGAATTGATGGGTAAATAAACTCCCCGATGCTCAAAACTCAGATGGATGTACCTGGTTCAATTCTTGCATAAGACGCTTGCACATTTTTTTGAATGTGTCTGAATTTTTTTCGAAAATAACGATTGAACACTGGTAAGCTTGGTGGCAGCCTCGGTGTTAGTATAAAGTCTCGCTAAAAGAGGGCGTGCGATTTTGGTGTGTTGTGTTCCTGGGTCGTTCTTTACTTGGTGAGCTGGCAGAACAATATTGTATGCATTCGTTATCCAGTTCTATTTGTCGCATTTTTTTGCTCTGATGCTCTATTCCATGTTATATTTCGTACAACTAATAGTGCATAGAATAGTAGTCATCAACGAAACAAGTTTAATCCTTGAGTCTAACTCAAACGTTCGGAATACATGTAAATATGATAGTAATGTAAAGAAATATGTGTATCTGCAGGTAGGTGTAAAAATACTTGATCGCTCACATTCTTTAGAGATGTGCAGCGAACTCGTATAAGATGAGAACTGTTAGAGCTTGTGAACGCATTGGTTTGTGTCTTGACATAATCTGTCACCGCTTCGCATGTTGCCATGAGTAAGAAGGTCCCTGAAGCGATGACGGCCTGCAACTGTGGGCTGACCTTTGAATATTGGTAAAATATTTGATTACGCCTTCAACATGCAAATTTCATTTCAATTTTTGAAACTGATGATTTCCATTGGCACAAGTAACTTTCACTCATAAATGAGGAAGAGATAGAGGACTTCTTAACACAAATGATTCTCAGGAATGAGCGGCGGATGGTTACTGCTCTCCTGGAGCGAATGAAAGTTTTATGAAACATATGTCGGCATAAATCTTTATACTTCATGCTATTTTGATACAAGTTTTTGTAAATTTTGTTCATTTGTGAGGATATTTTTTCAAAATTACGTTATTGCTTGACAGTTATTCTATTCTTATTAAACGGTACAAACCAGTTTTCTTATTAGAGGAATCACGAATTGCCTCTATAAACGGCAAAAGTTTTGTTGATCGCCAAGAACTTGTTTTCAGTGTGGAGTGTTTTACCTTGGTTAACGTGGCTGCGTATCAGTTCTCAGAACACCTGGGGCTGCCGAGATGTTCTTTCAATCAACAATTCGTTGCCTTGAATGTTCTCCTGGTCTGCTGTTACCCGTAGAAATTCTCTGAGTTATTCTAGTGGAATTGATTGGAGGTACTCATGGAAGTCGGTATGCGTATTTTGATGAGGAACTTTAAGCATTACCGAGGGTACACCTCTTAGAGAGGCTATACAAGTGTCGCTCGAGCCAGCCAATCCAATGGCAGGCCACTTGCTGGAACATTTCGATGATTTGATGTGCGTCCGAAAGCCCGCAGCCGTCGGCCGTAAAAGAGGCGTGATTTTGGGCCGTGGCTGCGGGCACGGGTGTGCAGCAACTGTAGTAGGTGTTGGTGCAATGGTAGCTGCAACAGGAGCAGCTTTTCTAGTGGTTGTAGGAGCAATTGTAGCGGTTACAGGAGTAGTGCTGGTAGAAAAAGCTGATGCACCATCAGCATGTACAGCACAGATTCAAATCTACTCATTCCATGCAGGTGCAGCGACGATAGCAGCACATCATTTGAGTTTTAACGCAAATTCATTCCGTCTATCTTCACCTCACAACACAAAAGTTAGAAACAGAATAAAAGACTTTAGTCATTTTCTTGCTCCAGTAATTTAGACCAACAACTATATTCAAATACGTTTAAAAATTCAAATAAAAGTTTCAACCAAGTGGAAACGCTAAGAAAAGATCCTAATATATCTGGCAATCGTGAAATATTACTGTAACAAAGGCACAACATCTGTGTGTTATTCTTGTTGAGGCGATGCGTGACGGGCTTGTCACTGCTCGCTCCACTAAGCCAGCGTGACAGCACACGTAGCCATTTGAGTGCACGGATAACGCAGTCTCTGCAAATTAGTAATGCGGCGCTGGGCGAGGGCGGCGCTCGTCGGTAATTGCTCGCTTTACGACCTCCTGGCCTTTTTGCGAGCTTTGTTAGCTTCCAGCAAGCATACACATTCCGAGCTGTCGTTATGTCCTGCTGCAGTCGCACTTACATTTCATGTTTACATAGTGGCTACTGAAAGCATTCAGAAAAGCTGTAGTCAAGTAATGGTTCAACTTTCGCAATCTTTGAATGATTCAGCTTCGTGCTGCAATATCAGCAGTAAGTAAGTTGAGTAATAATGGTATGAGTGAAACACATCTTCGATACCAACTTTACACTTCTATAACTGAGACCTAGATCATAACACATCAAGGGCCTTTTATTGTAGCAACAGGGAGTTGTCACCTCACTTTCCTCAGCAGTTTGTTATCAGGAAATAAACCTTAGATATGAGGATTAGATTAGTAATGTAATTTTAGTGAAAAAATGTAGACTCAAGTTCGCAGGCAAGGCGATCCCCTCGTACTTAACAGGTGGGCTGCTAGCTGGAGACGCGGATTGAATACATGCAAACACTTCGCTTACAGCCTCGCGTGTGTACTAGTGCAAATAATTTAATTTCATGACTAATTGTGTCTCCTTGAATACTTAAGTCAGGAGATGTTCCTTTCACTGTATAATCTTGCAACGTGGGACTGGGGGTTGTTACTTTGATAATTCGAACACTGAAAAATGTGCGCCTGAAGTTAAGTAATAATTTTTTTGCCACTCTCGATTTATTCTGGCATTTATGATGTAGTTCTGGCAGCAACATTGCACTGTGAAAAACTAATCAAATAAAAGTAACGAGTTACGGTTGGATGTCATTTCTGAACAGTAGTTTCATACAATTTATTCCAGCCCTTTTTATTGTCTAATTTAATTTTACGAAGACAATTCCCTAAAAATTTTATCAGAAAAAAATGAAGCTGACCGAATAAAGAATGTGATCTTTGCAAGAAGAAGTTTTGAGATATTTTTTTTTATTTAACATAAGTACAGTCAGCCTACTACCTTGATTTATAAATTGATCACGACAGTAAATCGACTGTGAACAAGAATCGTATTATATTATGAATCAAGAACGATTAGTATTATGTTAAGCAACTATGACAATAAAAAATTAGGAGACAATTACTATGATGTATTTTTCATGTAACAGCTAGTTTTTTGTGATTTTTGTTAACTACTTGTAGCAGAGAGAACAATAATCTGAGAATACTTTTAAGAGGTGGACATCCCTTGTTCCGTACTTCGATGACCTGAAGTTCTGGTTCAAAAACTGAGCTCAGGAGAGTTGAACTGCGCAAGTTTGGTCATTGCTCACGAAAGTAAGAAGCGTTTTGATCATTTCATTTTTTTTTACAAATACACACGCAAGACTAGTACGTATTTACCAATTAGCTGCAACGTGACTATAGATAAGCGATTAAAAGAGAGTATCCAAGTAGAATTTGTTTCAGTATACAGCTCTCACAAACGTTTATAAATCTCAGTTTACAAATTCAGTATCCAAGTCTCCCAAAAATTTGCTCCTGATGTACTGAGAGAACTGCTGAAGTGTTGAAGCCTCCCGAATTTGTCAAAGAGATGTGAGTAAATAAAACGTTACCCATGTGGCGTACAGTTCAGTTGATCATTTAAGGGAAATACTAAAAAAAGGACTTGTTTCTTAAAGCAAGCCTCTTGTTTCTTCCAGCTGCAAATACGGTCACTATACACTAGAAAATTTAATTTTTGGTGAATCTGAAACAGGAGAAGTAATAAATTTTGGTGAGAACAGAGGTTGCCGAGGGAATTTATGACCCAACCTTACGGAAGGCGTGGAAGCATAACTCTGGGGTGGGGAAAAGTGGTACTTCTCTACGAATGACACGGAGGACATCTAAATTACAGTAAAGCGCGTGTAAGAACGAACAAAAATAAGGTAATAAGAGGTGTAAAGAGCAATCTCTGGGCTTCATTCACACGTTAAAGCGTAAACTAACGAACTTAGAAAACTTGTGTATGTGATTTAAAAATAATAAGCAAGGGTAGAAAATGAAATGACAAAATCAAAATATTATACGCGTGTGAATTACAGGTATTACAATATATATGCAAGAACAATGTTTCGTGATGTGTGCATTGAGATTCTGACAGAGAATGGGAATCTGTAGCGGCTGTGTTCACGAGAAGTAAACACAAACTGAAAGGAGACACTACCACTGCGCTTAGAGGCATATTCGGAGAAGGAGAGTCACTTCAATTGCCTATTTAGGCGTTCGACATTTCGCCTGTGATCAGAATGCGTTGCGTTTGGTAGGCTCTCTGGTAAGTGGCTAGTGGTAACATTGAGCTATAGCATCGTATTTGTAGGATAATTTGACGAGTTGGTGCTGTGTATTCAGGCGTTGTAATTGCCGCTGCCGACGGCGTTGACACATGCGACCTTTGGCCTCGCTCCTGCATTATCTGATTGACTGCTACGGCCATTACTACAGCTCTTGCTGCTTCTCCTCCTCGAATTCAGTTTAATTTTACATCGTGCTGCACATTTGTACGATGAGCAGCATATGTTTTTATTTTATCTCAGTTGGAGTGTAGTTATTTTTTGCCTTTCTTACGAAAGATATGCTATTTCTAGTTTCAATTCGTCATTATGTATACTCTGAGTAACTAGTTAGCAGGTGAGCTTTCGAAAAGATTTTATGAAGCACGATTTCATTCCTTTTTTCTCCCATGTAGCTGTCAACGGACGAGATAATCCGGATCTGAACACTTTTTTCTTTGGAGTGCACTTGCTACCTTTTCCAGGTCCTATTCTGCTGCGTGCACCATTTCCAATTATGATTCTCCAAAACTACTCTTCGAAGCTGAACTGAAGTTTGTCTCGGTCGAGATGAAAATTAAAAGCTTCTTCAAAGTTTAGAATTGAAGTGGAGTGTTCAAGATGCAGAGTCCATCTCTTGTAGATTTGCTTTGGCCAAACTTTGATTAAACATCGGCAGGAGCATAACAAGTAAGCCATCTTGGGAAAACAGTTGGGCGGGTTTGTTGTCCTCAGCTGTTGTGCCGTGGTCGTTGATGGTCATGCCAGTGCTTTAGCTTTACCGCGACAGTCTTATGAATTGCCTGGTTACGTGTCGAAATACTTGGACTTTATTTGCTAAATTTGACGATGGTAAATTACTTTCAGAGCATTCCTACTTTAAACCTGAAAAGTTTTGCCAATTATCTGCGCAGCTGTTGAAATCATGTGGACTCGAAAATCATGGCACCAAGTTACGAAATGCTTCAAGACCAGCAGCTTACGATGATTTTTTTCGCCGATGTATGTACACAAAGTTAGATCAAATTTTAAGTATGTGTTTGTGTTGAGCTTGTCGTTCTCAATTACTGAATAGATTCCTCTCTTAATCCCCATTTATTCATTGCATAGGAATTAGCTCCGTTCTCCCCATCGCTTATTGAGATTGGAAGCTTGAGAATTTTAATGCAAAAGAAGAAGGTCCATTTGCTTGAACACTGATGACTTAGATTTGCACTTGGTGCGTACGTCTTGGTGAGTTTATATTGTTTGTTTTTTGTTCAAATTATCTGAAGCTGATATGCCTCAAAATGTACGGGTTTCAAGAACACACACGTTTGCCGAGTATTATTTCATAAAAAGTTTATTTCTCGTATAGGAGTAAAATTATCACCAGGAATGATTTACCACCTCCCGTCGTTGTATTCTGACAGCTTCAGTAGATGTGGTGTACAAAGAGTTCACTATACTCAATCACTGAAACTTTTCTGTATGTGAAAAAATAAGCTACGAGCTTTTCCTCTTAAGGAAATGCCTTCTTTAATTCTCGATGAAAGTGATTATGGGTGCGTCAATGTAGTTTGAAATTGTTCGTGTTCAGTCGATGTAAAAATACAGATTAAGGTAGAGGTTTTAAGTAATTATCAAGTTGCTCTTGCTTGTGATGCACTCGTATTGTCTTGAGCGCCACTGATAACTAACTGTGGCTGTTAATGTACAAAGTGAAACATCAGATATTATTGAGAGTTGCGAACGATTTAAAAATTATCTTAGTGAAAAATTCGTCTATTTCGTTTACTTGTTTCTTCGCACCAAATATAAGGTGTTCTGTTTGATGAAACACTAAGAAGCATCACAAATGGTATGAATTTAGTTTAGAGGAGGTAGTGTATTCCAAGTCAAGTTAATTAAGGTATAATTTCGTTCGCAGCCCGTCATATCGGTTGATAGATTGAAGCAGCGCAGCAGTTAAGCGACTGCCTTAACAGACTCATTTTTCATGATCTGTCCTAACTTTCTTGTATGGTAGGCAAGTTGTACGCAGGAGAAAGTATGCAACGGTTGCATCTGATATCTTTCCGAGTGGATCAGTTTAAATTGGCAGTCAGAAAGAGGGAAAACGAGTGTGCTTTGGCTTGCTAGTTCTCTGCTTTCGATCACAATTGAGCTCGCCGGGGCTGTTGGAATCTGACGTTGATCGATGGGTGTTGAGGCTTAGCGCTGTTGCAAGTGTGCTGTGGGGAGTGTCGCCCCCACTGCCACTGAGTGACCGTCCCCCTCGCTGAGTGCCCTTCACTCAACCAAGCAGCTAAATGGAGAAGAATGGTAGTGTGGCCCCATCTCAACACCGTGGTGATCACGCACTGCGGTGAGTGCTCAAGAGAGCGAACAGACTTCTTTTGAGGTCCTCCTTACAGCACATGTTCCAGTCGCTGTAATGTGTACGCGACTACATCCAAATGACATCAGTTAGGTTTGTCACTGTTGTATTAAGTGTGGTATGGGCTGCTATGTATATATTATGTTATCGGAATAAAATGCTTATGATTATGAACTTATTAGTCTCCTTAGTTTCCAGCGGCAGAACTTGCGCATTTCGTTGGTATTAACAAAGAGAGGGACAACCCGATAATGTGGAGGAAATTGGATCGCAGCGGGTTGTGTGTAGTGGTTGCTGATGCAAGCTGGATTGGGGTGATACAGCCGCCATCGAGCTCTGGGTCTCGTCATTTGTTCTCCAAATATGCAGAGACTCCTGCGTTCTGGAGAGCACTCAGACAGCGAGTGATGAATTACCGATGCAAACGTACCTCTTCAGGTCTAGTTATTAACAAGGTTTACGCATTACTGTATATAATTGCGGGGATGTTGTGTACGATCTTTCGTGAAGAAGTACGACAAATTTGCATGCATTATACTTAATTCCTTGAACAATTTTTGTGTGAAAGAGTTAACATTACCCAGAATTTTCGTATCAACAGTCTAGGAGCATGCAGGTATGTTACTTTGAAAACAATTGCTAAAGATCTTCAACATGATTTACTTTGGTTACTATATGTATACAAGACTCTATCATTGTAATGCTTGTTGATCGTTCAAACGTCTTTGCTTAATTTTGAAAATAAGCATAAAAAAGTTGACAGCTTTATTAATCCTTATATTATGAATGTAGTTCGGTACTTATGTATCTCGTTGAGACTCTCAATCTCATAATTTCGTCCATAGTTTCTCTTGATCTCGATAACACATTCCAATAATTACGGGGTATTGAGCGAGGGCTGCTGCACCACCTTAAAGGATCGTCGTCTCGTTTGAGAGCTCGACTACAGCGGTGTGTTGAGTAGAGCGACGAGAAGAAGCAGCACAAGGGCCAAGTCTCACTGCTCCATCCATCGGTGGATCAGAGGAGGATACCTCACCGTCAGCCCCAGAGCCGACGCTCGTCCGTCAATGGCATGGCTATGGAGTCTCTTTGCATCTGTAAGGCCTTCGATAACTCAAAAATTATGGGAAAATTCGCAATGTTACTGAATGCCTCGGCAAAGTGCAATCTATTCGCTATCGGATTCCTTGGGCTCTCGCTTGTGTACTTAGACAGTTCCATGGGTGCACGTCTGCACCATGAGGCTCCTTCTGCCTCTTGTTTTGCGCTAGACTTCCGATACAATCTCTTAATGGGTGCGATTTCCTCCTGAATAAGAGCACTTCACTTTCTTCAATGCAATATTTTCTGAAATTGATAGTCATTATCATGGTAATTTATTACTCTCGCTTTTTGATATTTATAAATCGGAACTGAATTAATCGGAAGTCATTTTGGATTTGTGCTGTATTTGAAATTAACACAGAACTTTTTTTCCCTTCTAGATCGTCTCTTTTTGAGATTGATATGAAAGAAAAACTTAAAAACACACAAGATTGAAGTCTCAACGCCGTGAGTTTTCATGAGCGGTGAGCGATGCGACCATTATTTAGACTGGTGTCATGCATTCTGCTATCACCTCGATGTATCGTTTAAAAGTTTTCCTGTTCCCATCTTTAAAGCTTGTTGTCCCACAAAGTTCCTCAAGATATGGTTTTCAATTACATCCCCCCTCAAGTTTACGCGTGATGGTAACAAGCTTTTGCGATGGAAAATAAATTATGACTTGCAACGCGGCGGGAAGCTTGGGTTTGTAGAGAGGCACTTACAGAGCTGAATGGCGTTCGGGGATTCTTCCTTTGAACAACTGGAGCGGCAAATACAAGCAGCGCCTCTACGCCTTCAAAGAAGATGGTGTTGGCAGCTCTGTAATCTTATGCTAAACAGCACCACACTACTCAAAAAAGAACCAAACACCGTAGTCACGGTGTGATGTGCATGCTTGCTGCCTCGCTTTCACAACTACCGCAGCACTGAACAAGAACTCTCTGAAAACGCCTTACTTGTTTCTTGGCCTAGCAGACAGAAAAACCTTTGCAACTTTGCATTTACTTCTCGTGCCTGCCTAGAACGTCCAAACTGGCATCGCATAAGCTGCAAAGGCTTCGTGTATTATTCTCCATTTTCTGTTTCAAACGTCACCGAGTTTCCGAAAAAGATTATTGTTACATGGGAGAAGTCTTCTTGTTCTTTTTTCCACATTTAAAATTAAATTTTATGCGATTGCTCGTACTTGTGACATGTCGGTTAGTTATGGAAGCTGATGAGCATAGCGTTTCTCTATTATGGTTATCATCCTCTCATTTTTACGAAGAGGATAAGTGTATCCAATGAAGGTAAAAAAAAATCTTTCAACGTTTCAGGGGTCATCACCTTCATTGTCACGTTTATTCTTCAGTTTTGAGCAATTCATCTTAGGTGATCGTTGTGGTTACCTTTCTTCAGTTCTCATGCCTCTGAAGACATCTTCTTCCAGCGCACTCCCTTGTTTGCTTGATTTGCGCCAATTAAAATTAGCAGTGAAGTACACGTAATATTTCTCATTATTTTTGGGTAAGGCTCATTAAGTTGGACATTTTGGAGAGGATCATGTTGCTAGGGTCTGTTGTCAGCGTGGCAGTACTTCATTAGTAATATGAGAAAACAGTTTTTGAGGTTTGTCATGCGAGTGAGCATTTCATCGCGTAACCAAATTATTGCGTTAATGTGATCCAGAATGTACGGTCAATTTCTGTTTACTTCAATACTTTTTGCATTTATTTTAAAAACCCGGATCCATAGTTATGGTTGTGGGATTGTTTCATTGACAGCTCTTGATATTACCCATTACTGTATTTTATGCTCAGTTTAGTTATTTATACTGATGGAAACTAGTTACCACGAGTTGATGCATCGCTAAGTAGGTTGAGAGCAACAGCAGTTCAGGTGTTGTTCACTTCTTGAAATTGTGCATCGATTATCGGTAAACTTCATTGGCAGGTGATTGTAAGCTTAGTTTCCGGTAGTTTTATATCTATATCTGTATCGCTATTGCTTGGATATCAGCATGTCTAAATTTTAGCATCGGTATTCCTGCTATGTAGTGTCTTTTTCCACCGATTTCCTCGGGTGCATCTTCTCGTTTTCCCGTTTGTTTACTTTTTTGTTGGGACACTTGAATTTCTCTTAAAGTCTCCGAGTGGAGGTTTGTTTCTATAATAAATTTGTTGGATGCAGATCTAGAAGTCTTGCCGTTGCGTGGTAGTTCCCTGCCTACGACGTTTTTAAGAGCTTCACGTTCAGCAGTCGAAATCTATTAATGCACTTTTAATGCTTTCTTAAAGAACATAACGAGTTGTTTCCTCTATGGACTTAACGTCGTCTCTGTGCTACTCTGAAACTGCATTGCTCTTGAAACGGAAATAACGCTCCAAAATACGTTTGTAATAAATTGCAAGAGTGAAGCGACTCTGTATCAGGACGGAAATGAAGCACTGAAAGAAGTTACTTTGAACTAAAGTTCATGGAGGGCAGTAATTTCAGAGAGTTATGCTCAAATAAACTTACCCTAACTTAGGTCTCTGGGCAGACTTTTAAGCATAAACTTGGATGATGGGTCGACCACAGGTAGCCAAAGTTTACCGCTGCTTGCCTTTGATCCAAACTCAAGCATTAGGAGTTCGTTAGATCCTTCAGCTCTCTTAGTTTTTAAGAAAGCTAAGCTGTCTGTTTTTCTCTCGGCGTGATACGAGCTTGTCAAGTGAAGAAATCTTTTGAGACGAGTGCTTGTTTCTTCTTCCTGTATTGGCACTTGCAGAATTTGCGAAATGTGCAATGCGATTGTTAAACTTTTTGCAAGCGTTGGTAGTTCCTGCAAGTGACTGCCATGTGCATGTAGCGGTGGTACGACGGTGTCTTCAATAAGTTAGAATAATAGTGCCATTAAGTACTGTTGGTACTCTAAGGTAATGAAGGTACACTGAAGTGCTCACAATATCCTCCACGTCTGGTGGTATCTCCTGTAGAAGAGGTGCCATCGAATGCAGGTGGTGCTCTAACTTACTGTTGCACTATCATGCAGGTTTAAATTAATGCCAAGTTAGGGACGGGTTTTCTAGGAAAAGAAGTGTTCTCCAGAAAGTTATGTTCTCCAGAAAATTGTATTCTCTAGTAAATAGTGTATTCTATAGTAAATAATGTGCTCTGCAGTAAATGAAGTGTCCTCTTGTAATCATGGTACTCTCTAGTAATGGAAGTGTTCTTTAGTGATAGAGGTACTCTCCAGTTAATGATTTATCCTCTATTCATAGCTGTGTTTTGTAGTAATAGAAGCATAATGCTGTCATGTAATAGAGGAGCATTTTAGTAACAGGGTTGTATGCCAGTTTTCAGTGTTCAAAACTATCCAGCTGTGTTTGATAGAATTTGAATGCGCTGTTGGTGGATTGCATGGCCACCTCACGTGTGTGCACCAGTGCTATTTGCATTTATTTTACCTCTCATTACCCAGTATTGTGATATTCCCTAGTTTCTTTGCAGTTGTTGCCACTGAGCTTATTGAAAGCATAATCATGTCGAGTGCAACTGGCCCAAGTTTGAAAGCAGGAGTGAGTTAATGCTTCCGGTTGACCGAATTCGTATTCTATGACCTCCGCTTCACTCCAGTATCGAGCTATTAAAATTATTTGTGAATAATTCAGTTAGAGCATATATGTGTGTAAAATACTTGGATGAATTCAGCGAAATTGTTTTGTTATGAACCAAGAATGACAACACAATTATTGATGAGTGAAGTACGTAGGTATGATGAGATGTGCAAATTTTTGAATGATGCAAATGAGTAAATTGGTTGACTTTGAGAATTTATACTTATTTTGTGTGAGTGTAATTGCATAATAAGCTGAATTAAAAAATTCAGCTACTATATGTAGCTCAAGATCATTTAAGGGAGGATAATAGCTTTATTTGAGAGAGACGAGTTCATCAAGAGATAGACATTTTGCTCTAACTATTGTCTTTGACATCCATCGTATCACCTAAAATTTGCGTTGCTTTTCAAATAGAAGCCGTTAAAATGACTTGGAACTTGGATTACATCATACATCCATGAATTATGTGAACCCTGAGATCTTCTTTTGATCCCAGCAGCGATCAAAGTCACGACCTGACTACGTTCCGTTCCTCTCCCGTATTCCGTTGTGCATATTATAGTCATGGGAATTCTTGAGCACCGCTGCACTTGCCTGCCACTGCGCTGGTCAAGCTGCCCGCAGTTCTAGCGACCGAATCGTGGCTTCAAAATTCATGTGGAGAGCACCAAGGAAGAGCATATTTGATCTGGGCAAGCGAGAAAACTCAAGTGTGCTTCTCTTGGTCAGGCCTACTGGCTCGCTCTTGCGAGTCTCGAGTGGATGCCGTGTGCTCTCCTATCCATTAAAATTTAGCATCTGATCAAACCTACAACACGAAACTCTATTTCTGAAATTACAGCGTCTTAACTTCGGTTAGAACCATCGCCAGTTAACGTAACTGCTCTTGTATTAAATTGCATTGGGAAGTTTTCGAGGGACATATTTGTTCCTAAGTGCCCTCAATCGTCGTCCAACGAAAAATAAAATCTGCATACGAGAATAAAGGTCTCTTGCGTTTTCTATGAAATTTTTGGGAGAATTTTCTCTACGTCACAGCATCCTGCTTTTATTCATGCACGCAATTCTCAAGTATGCAGCACTCTCTTTTTGTTTAATTTCTTGCGTACTTGTATGATAATCCGTTTCCCTTCTATTGAATACTCGAAATGCTTCGTGTCTGTTAATTTTGACTACTTACGAACGCATGAGTTCAGTTCTGTGCTTAGGTATGAGAGAACTGAAACGTCTGCGTTTAAGGGACACAGGTAGGGAGGATATTTTGGAAGTCATTCAACAATGATTAAACATACGTGAATAACTCAAATATTCTTGCTGATATGTTTCAGGAATGTTTTTGCCAAACACCTTAATTACATCTAATAAAGGTACCCTCTGTCTTCTCTGATAGAAACCCAGAGCAAATTTTTCAAGAGCCTGATTTACATGTAATAAAAGTACTATTTGGGAAAGTAGAGGATCTTGAAGCAATGTTGTCCAGCTGGAAGATAGCTCTCTTTATTAGCTTAATTACAAGTGATGAAAGAATTTAAAAACTTTCGTTGAGACGTGCACGAGAGACGTAAACTTTTGAGAAATACTTGTTTCATAAAATATGCACTCAAGTGATAAAATTTGCTTTGCTATGGGACTTGCGTCTCTTCGGTGGAGTTAGGGGGAATTTCTGAGCTCTTCTCAAATAACGAGTGGAAGCAGTAAGTGTCTGTTCTCGTCAGCCTTCATTGGGCACCAAGTTCCTTAGTAGTATTCCTAGCCACCTTCCTCACAGCCATAGAGCTAATTGTTCTGTTCTCCTTTTCACTGGAAAGCAGGCCTTTCAGTCCACAGATGCATTCATCTTGTCGCAACTGGTGACTTGAACCTGTGCGGTGAGTTGAAGAGCTACCGTGCGGAGGCTCCACTCTTTTTTTTGGATTCTAGATAATGATACTAGAATAAACACAAGAAACCCAAATTTATTCACTGCAAATCTATTAGAAAAACGGATATTTAGCTGTTCTCTCTTGGTTCTGCTACCATGAAGGGTTCTCCATACTCCAAATTAACCTTTGTCCTCGTCTCTTTTGTCGTGTTCCCTCGGATTATAGTCTTTCGTAGGGCTACCTCTCATTGAACTTTGTTTTATTCCTCTTACTTCCCCGTTGTTTTTTTCTTGTTGTAGAGTAGCTTTGGCATGCTCCTAGTGATGATGGTTGCTTGCATGGAGGAGGATAGGCTGTTTAGTGGAACGAGGCTCTCGGCAGACTTGGAATAAAAGCTTTCTTCAATATTTCTCGTAAATCAAACACTCTACCGGTCTGTTGAAATACATTAGCTGCTTGGTAGTAAAACACAATGTATTTTATTTCGGATTACATAACATGTCTACCGAAATGCATTCCTTGCAAATACACCGTGTAGCGTGTGTTGAAAGTAAATTGCCTATCAGTATAACTTGAGGACTAAGCAATCCGATGAAAATGTAGGATTCCTGAACTCTGCTCTTAGGGCTGTGCAGGCACCGCTTACCCTTGTTATTGTGCCTCGACAGATTTAGAAAAAAGTGTTGCAAGCTGCTGTTTTGAATTTACTTTTACAGCTATCAGCATTCAGTGGCGTTTAAGTACTCTGTTAGTAGCTTATTACTAAGTAGAATTATCACTTGTAATAGTCAGTAACAAGTTACCATTATGTTACCAGGCACCTGAGTGAAGTTAGATCACTGATGATCTCGTGTGACGCGACATTGATGAGCGGACTAGGTGAGGAGACACAAGTTATTATTCTCTGGTATCATCACGAAAAATTCTCTTAGTCATTGAAGTATTTTAACTGCAGGCCTTCTTTACGTTCTTTTTTATTTGTACTTCTCTCTCGTGAGAAAGGCTTCTTATCACCAACCTCCTGCATGAATGTCTCGGATACTTTGCCTTGTTAAATTCAAAATTATTTCTTCTGTTGAAATTCTCGTTGTTATAGGTAATTCACTTTTCGAGTCAATGTTGAAATCAGTATTCCGTAATAATAATTTCTTGAACTACTCGTATAGCGAACATAAATTTCACAAAATTGAAGCCTGATACACGTCAAAAATATTATAGCTAGGACATCTCTATTTTTTTCCATGTTTTCTGTTTATTACTAAACTAGTGCAATGCCCATTAATAATTTGTTCCCAAACGAATCAGTTTTGGGCTTGGGAAGAGAATCAGTTTTCTATCGGACGAACAACGTCTTTCTTGTTGTGGAAGTCTTGCTGCTTCTCTCTTACGGTTGGACACGTTTCTATCCATGTTGGCCTTTTTTTGCGTGAATTTTATTCTGAAATATGCTCTATTATCTCTTTGAAGCTTTACAAGAAAA
>VCRD01006937.1:5536-20604 GCA_006783055.1 Trinorchestia longiramus
TCATGATGTAACGAGCAGCAAACACGATGTAACGAGCAGCAAACACGATGTAACGAGCAGCAAACACGATGTAGCAAGCAGCAAACATGACGTAACAAACAGCAAACACGATATAACAAGCAGGAAATTCGATGTAACGAGCAGCAAACACGATGTAACAAGCAGCAAACGCGACGTAACAAGCAGCAAACACGATGTAACAAGCAGTCCATTAGTCAGCAACAAAGCTCTTGTTGCAGTATCGACTGGCTGATAGCGATGCTGATAACACTGACAGCTTGCGATAACATCTGCGTTGTATGCCACCTGTACGCAACAGCTGGTGGTGATACCATCTATGACAGCTGGTAAACAAGTGAAGCATATTCTGTGTTGCCCAGATAGTACCCGTGGATATTCCACGGTTGGAAAGTGATAAAATTAAGGATCTATGAAATAATATACACATGTCAGTTTTACCCGTGATACACTAAGAACGTGAATATTTTTTACGAATATATACAGAACTTCCATTCTGCATCTTATCTATCGATAACATGGCCGTGTAAGAGAAGAAAGTTAATAACGGAAAAAATAGAGTATTTTATAGTGATCCGGCGACTTTGGTATCCACAATACAATGCTTGTAATACATGCATACCCGTTCTGATTTCAGTTCAATAATTTTTCTTCAGTAATAGATAGGAAGTAATGGGACGGACACACACAGATACAGAGAGATGGATATATATAAACTATTATATATTTAGATGAGTGCTTCATGAATTACGTGAAGCAAGCTTCTACTACTAAGTTGACATCTGCTATTTTTTTCCTTCCCTTGAGACGTGACACCTTTTTTTGGACAGTCTTGTGACTGGCGATGAAAAAATTGAACTTATATCAAAATGATTAACGTGTCAGAAAATATCCTAGAGAGGGAGATCCTTCCTCCTATTTTATTCACAACCCAAAAGGTAATTTCATGCGAAGAAGGTTTTTCCTTTTTTCCGTGCCATTGCAAAGGAATCATGCACTTGGACTTGTTAAACCAGTCAACGCTTTATAATAAAACGCCAGGTGTCTCCTTGAACAAATAAATTTATATGTTTTTGGGCGTGATTTCTGCTATGTTATTGCAATGGGAATCTCTCTTAAATATTGGTAGTTGAATCTGTAAACTTTCATGTACATATATTCTTAACTGCTGGAGTTAAATCCGTAGACTTTCTGATTAGGTCTGAGAATCTGTTGCTTTAAGTTCTTCCTTCAAATGTATGATATTAAAACCCGTTATTTTTAACGGGCATACACACTAGTATAATAATAATAATGCTCGAGTCAACTGTCAGCAGTTAGAGTATTTAGACGCTGTTGCAAAGAAAAATTCCCGCTTTAGTGAATTAAAAAGTAGTGGTGTTTCACCAGGATAATGCAAAGCCTCACATTGCAAAAATCACATCACAGAATATCGAAAAACTTGACAGTAAATTTTTTGTGAAAAACTGATTGAGATAAATTTTTTCATCCGCTTTATTTACCTGATCTTGTTTCTTCACAATAATACAGGGTGTCCCAAAAAAACTAAATATATATAAACTGTATCTCCATCTGTCTCCCTTTCTCTATCTATGTGTGTCCGTCCCAATTACGTCCTATCTATTACTGAAGAGAAATTATTGAACTGAAATCAGAACGGGTATGCATGTATTACAAGCATTGTATTGTGGATACCAAAGGCGCCGGATCACTACAAAATACTCCATTTTTCCGTTATTAGCTTTCTTCTCTTACACAGCCATGTTATCGCTAGATAAGATACAGAATGGAACTCCTGTATATATTCATGAAAAATGTTATTCTAAAACACAATAACTCGTAGTAAATCTTCAATACATTCGTTTTCACATCAATTTCAAATTATTCAAATCTAAGCCTTGGAATTTCTACGGGAACTATCTAGTTTTCCTTATAGCTTTGAACACACACACGGCTGCTGTATGTTCACTGTACATATATAGTGTTTATGCCTTCAAAATTTTTTGTAATATCATTTGTAAGTAACATCATGAATAACATTGTTTTAAAATATACAAAGTATAAATCTATTGTAAATACTTTGAATCATGTACAGTGTGCTTACAATTCATATATGTGTACGTACAGTAAACATATAGTATTCATAGAGTATACATACATACAGTATTCATACAGTATACATGCAGTATACATATAGTATTCATAGAGTATTCATACAGTATACGTGTAAACCAGTATACACCTACAGGGAGTCTACTACATTTCAATTGTATGACTTCTGCTTTAGATTTTACAATATTCCACTGAGCACAAACTCCACCATACAATATTCCACTGGGCACAAATCCACAATACACACACAATACAATATTCCACTGGGCACAAATCCACAATACACACACAATACAATATTCCACTGGGCACAAATCCACAATACACACACAATACAATATTCCACTGGGCACAAATCCACAATACATATACAATAATGCAAATAAGATTAAAAAGATAAGATATGATATACGATTAGAATAAGATAAGAAATAAGATTTCATTTGATATCATTCTGTTGTTACAAGGTAGTTTTGGTTTATAATTGATTATATTAAACACTAGACAGTTCCCGTGGAAATTCCACGATTTAGATTTGATTAATTTGTAATTATTTCAAAGACAAATGTATTGGAGACTTACGTTGAATTGATGGGTTGTAAATGAATACTTTTCAATAATGTATGCCAGTGATTCCTAATCATTGCACCGCGGCACGCTGGTGTGCCGTGGGTCTGCTCATGTGTACTGTGGCACACTGGTGTGCCGTAGGGCTGCTCAGGTGTACTGTGGCACGCTGGTGTGCCGTGGGGCTGCTCAGGTGTGCCGCAAAACAATCGCACGGCACACCAGAGCGCTTAATAATAGTTAATATAATTAATATGCTAGCAACAAATAATCAATTTAGAATTTAAGCTGAAGAATTAGACAGTTTCTCAAGCCGCATCTTGCACAAAAAGAATCTCAAATTCCTGCACAACGTCTCCAAATGATGCAGAAAATTGGGGATTTTTGCCATAGGTTTTCGTATAACGCCAATTGAAGTTATTGATACCTAGAGGTAGCATAAGCTGAGTATTTTCGGTTACTTTATGCTTCATTCAATGACAATAAGAAAAACCTCGTGGATTCAGCAGCGAATCCACGAGGTTTTTGCAGGGTTTCAATGGCAGCAAAAGATGAACTGTCAATTTATATAGTATCACTAGTGTTCATTAGTTGTCGTTCCGAATTGTGACTTGAATCAATGAATTGTACTGATAGTTGGACGAACCTCAGAGAAAATGAACGAATAATTTGGAGTACAATCAGCCAATCAATTTACGAAACTGTCACAGGATGTATCATACGAGTTCGTTTTCGAATGAAAATAGTTCACGTTTTTTGTTAATAATTACCTTTGAATTGCTATTAATTTAGCGATAGTTTTTGCAAAAATTTTCATTAAGTCTAATACTGCATTGTTGAGATTCCTTTTAGTTTCTTGGCTCAGTCGTGATATGGTCAGCAAGTGCAGTGGTTCACCTATTTTTAGTGTTATTACCGCCTTCTTAGGCTGCATCAAGCCCTTAACCGTGGATAAGTTCTCAAGCGAAAAACTGATTGCGAAGAAGGTGATTCTCCGAAAACTGAACAAAAATGTACTTCTCATGAATCAGCTCCAGTTAAAAAGGTGAAAGTGTACCGGATGCACAGTGATAATCATTTAAAATATGGATTTCATTGAACTGGTGACGCTCAGATGCTTGCCCCGCTGTGTGTTGTGTGCGGCCAGACTCTGTCCAATGAAACAATGGAGCCTAGTAAGTTGAATAGGCACTTCATTACAAAATACCCGAGTCTTCAAAATGAAAGTATTAGGTATTTTGAGAGGTTGCTCCAATTAAATGCAAAGCAAAGTAAACTGTATCAGAAAGCAATGGCTGTGTCTGGAAAAGCTCAAGTAGCATCTTATGAGGTGGCAAAAATTATTGCTGTTAATTCATAGTTTCATGTCCTTGCCGAAACAGTAACCCTACCAGCGTGCAAAAAATTGTTAAAACTATGCTTTTCGACAATGCTGAAAACCAAATTAGTAAAATTTCTCTTTCAAATAACACAATTCACATAAGGATTCTTGAGTTGTCATGTAACATCGAGGAAAGCGTAGTACCTAAACTTAAGCAGATTGTGTTACAAATTGATGAATCTACAGACAGTAATTATGCCAGTTAATTGCATTCATACGTTTCATTGATGATGATGATGTCATAATTAATCAATTTCTTAGCTGTAAGAAGTTATCCACAACTACTAAAGGTCAAAATCTTTTTGATATATTGTCGGCATACCTTGAAAAGCATGGCTTATCATGGGACTCGTGTGTGGGAGTGTGTACTGATAGAGCACCCTCTATGGTGGCTTCAGTGAAAGGTTTCGTCTCTCTGGTGGAGAAAGTTAATCCTAGCATCGCGCAAATTCATTGTTTTTTGCATAGAGAAGTACTGTTTTCAATGCTGACTCAAAATGAACTGAAGGATGTATTAAATCAAGTGTTCGAAATAGTAAATTACATTAAAACACAGCCCATGAAGACTAGAACATTTGAAATGTTTTGCAAGGGTATGAATACAGAAGTGTGATTTCTGTCCAAAGGAAAAGTGCTTTTACATGTGGATGAACTTCAGAAGTAACTTTTCTCCTTCTTTGAGAATGAAAAACATGATCAATTTTGCAAATACCTTAGTAATGACTTGTGGATATCCCAAGTTGAGTATTTAACACGTTGACTCCGAGGTGGTACGTATGTGGACCACTAAGGTTAGGTTCTGTAATTTTTTCAGATCCTTCTAGTGACTATGCGTACAAAGTGAAGTTTTACACCAATCAGGCAATCTGAGGCAACGTGTTAAGTTGAATGAAGAAGAAGAATAATTAGCAAGTCTTTCCGGCGATCGAGGAGTGAAATTGAAGTAGGTATGCTCAGTTACCGCTAGACTTCTTTTGGATTTCGGTTTTGGAAGAGTACACTTCAGTTGCCAAAAAACTATCAAGATTCGTTTGCAGTTTTCAAATTCTTACCTGTGTGAACTACGGTTTTCTTAGTTGAACAACATCAAAACTAAGAAACGTGCAGGGTTTGAAAGTGTCGAGGAAGACTTGAGAGTATGTCTGGAAATTGGGAAATTGAAATTGAGGGAAATTGAATTAGGATAGGGGAGATATTCAATGACCCGCCTGACCGGTGGGATGAGGATATTCAATGTCTATATTAGATTAGGATTTAGGTGGTGGCTCATGTACCTATTGTAAATACAAAGTCCTGACGGGCTTGTGTATATATGTATCATACATACCCAGTAACTCGTCTCGAAGAAAAAACTTCATGACTACGTAATTAAGCGCATTGTGCCTGTATAGCCTCCTAGTGTCCCTTTCCTTTTCATTTCCTGTTTCTGGTACAATCTGTGCAAAACTTTTTCAGCTCTTTCCCGGTGACACCGACCACCACCTAGTATGTCTCTCTCTCATACGACCAAATATTAAAGCTGTTTAAAGAAGCACCAGGCTTAAATTCTACACTAAAATCTTCACTTATTTCATGTACCATATCCTCTTTTCTTCTTTGAATTCTACTTCAAATGTTGTTTGACATTTGGCTTATTGAAATAGAAGAAGTAAATTAGGATGTAAACTTAAGATTTATAATTTCTATATTTTACTTATAACCGATGTACGAAATCATAAAATTCTACTTGTATTTTCTTGTTCAAATCTGTCTTGAAAATATACGGAGGCTCAAGTATTACGTGGACAAGGGCATAAGCAATAAAAGTATAAATTTTTTCCGACAAGTGTGCCGTCAACAATTGAGAAGTTTGACGGGGTCGAAAAAGATTGGGAACCACTGATGTATACAGAACTTCTATTCTGTATCTTATCACCCGATGACATGGCTTAGATAGTACCCGTTGAAATTACTGCTTTAAAAGTGATAAAATTAAGAACCTATGAAGCAAAATACGTATTTTAGTTTTACCCGTGGTACTATCATCTGAATATTTTTCATGCATACATTCAGAACTTCCATTCTGTATCTTATCTACCGATAACATGGCCGTGTAAGAGAAGAAAGTTAATAACGGAAAAAAGGGAGTATTTTATAGTGATCCGGCGCCTTTGGTATCCACAATACAATGCTTGTAATACATGCATACCCGTTCTGATTTCAGTTCAATAATTTTTCTTCAGTAATAGATAGGAAGTAATGGGACGGACACACACAGATACAGAGAGATGGAGATACACTGCCTATTGCATATATAGATAATCGACTATATGTATCTACATATTATGTAGATTTCTAAAAATAGTTTACTTGAGCAAAATTAAAAATGTTTGGTCTGGTAAATAAAAAAGCTGCTTAATACAGGGTGTCTATAAAGTCTCTTTACCATTTTAAAAATTTATTACAAATGCAATTGATAAGATATTTTATTAAGGCTTATTCTATTGTATTTAATGTTTATGAAAGTTTTTAATCACAATTTGCATTTGTGTGTTTCAGGGATCCTGTTTGTGAAAGAGGTGCTGTTCAGATTTTATGAGAGATTTTATGAGAGACTTTTATGAGAGACTTTTATGAGAGACTTTTATGAGAGACTTTTATGAGAGACTTTTATGAGAGACTTTTATGAGAGACTTTTATGAGACTTTTATGAGACTTTATGAGAGACTTTATGAGAGACTTTATGAGAGACTTTATGAGAGACTTTATGAGAGACTTTATGAGAGACTTTATGAGAGACTTTATGAGAGACTTTATGAGAGACTTTATGAGAGACTTTATGAGAGACTTTATGAGAGACTTTATGAGAGACTTTATGAGAGACTTTATAGGAGACTTTATAGGAGACTTTATAGGAGACTTTATAGGAGACTTTTATAGGAGACTTTTATAGGAGACTTTATAGGAGACTTTATAGGAGACTTTATAGGAGACTTTATAGGAGACTTTATAGGAGACTTTATAGGAGACTTTATAGGAGACTTTATAGGAGACTTTATAGGAGACTTTATAGGAGACTTTATAGGAGACTTTTATAGGAGACTTTTATAGGAGACTTTTATAGGAGACTTTTATAGGAGACTTTTATAGGAGACTTTATGAGAGACTTTATGAGAGACTTTTATAGGAGACTTTTATAGGAGACTTTATAAGAGACTTTATAAGAGACTTTTATAGGAGACTTTATAAGAGACTTTATAAGAGACTTTTACATGAGACTTTGAGAGACTTTTACAGGAGACTTTATGAGAGACTTTTACAGGAGACTTTATGAGAGACTTTTACAGGAGCCTTTATGAGAGAATTTATAAGAGACTTTATGGACAGCCTGTACCTCCATACGTGATGTATGCAGGTAATTGTCGTACAACAAAGACCTACTGAACATTATGAATTAGTTTCATCTATCATCCTTATTATTAAGTTGTAATATTTAAGAAAAAACTAGGTTATAAGTTCAAAATTAACTTATATTTTTTCTTCTATGTTAAATAGACTACATCTCGAAACCACGTAAATTTTTAATCAAATCTCTACCTGGTCTGAAATTGATGTAAAAATTGAAAAAAAATTGAATAATAATAAAAATTGAAATGATTTCTTCGTATGATATTTAGGGCAGAAAGACATACATGCATGAGCTTTTATTATGGTTATTATGGCTATATTGTGCGTTATTATGGTTTTTATTATGGTTATTATGGCTATAGTGTGCGTTATTATGGTTTTTATTATGGTTATTATGGCTATAGTGTGCGTTATTATGGTTTTTATTATGGTTATTATGGCTATATTGTGCGTTATTATGGTTAACATGGCTTATTATGCGTTAATATGCTTTATTCTGGCTTTTATATGGTTGGTTATAGTTTATTATGGTTATTATAGCTTTATTATAGGTATTATGACCTATTATACGTTTTTATGGTTTATTATGGTGTATTATGGCATTATTATGATTATTATAAATAATTGTAGTTTATTTAGGCTTTATGAGGACTTTATTACGGCTCCAATATGGTGGGTCAAAATTTCAATATAGTGTATTTCTGCTTTATTATGATTATCTTTACTTTATCATGGTTAACATGCTTCTATTATGACTTTATCATGACTATATTACATTTTTTATGCTATATCATGGCTATATCATGGTTTATTATTAATATATCATAACTATATTATAGTTTATTATAATTATATTGCATCTTACCGACAATATTGGTAGTAAAATCATCGATGCCAGCCGGAGATGAGCAGCTTCTCAAAATCGTGGTCTCACTCCCCGTAGACTTTTGCGACGTGAGAGGCGGGCGCTCTAGCACTGAAGCACTGTGATGTTCTGCTTCTAAATGCAGTTGTTCTGGTGATATACATCCCCCATTCAATCGTTTACCTCCTTCTAATGTTCCTACAACCTGTGAACTAAAATTACAAGGGATAATCCCGCCTCCGCTGGCGCTGTGGACATAGTTCTGGCGGTTCAGAAGGTTCGCTTGGTGTTGTTGTTGTTGTAGGTTACGGAGTCCAAGTATAGCGTCTATGGTGTGCGTGGGGCAGTTAGTGTTAGATTGGGAGTGTGTGTTGGCCTCTGTTAACCTGCAAGATAAACTGGAAAATATGCTAACTGGCAGGGAACTTGCAGGGTGGGAAGAAGGAACTGAAACGTTGCTTGGTTTCATGAAGTTTTCCGCCGGAAAATCCTCTTCGCCGTCGATATCGATATCCTCGCTGTGATTCTCCTCGTCGTTGTCCTCCATGTTATCCACCATGTTATCTACCATGTTATCCACCATGTTATCAGGCCAGCGGCCTGTCTGGAAGCCTTCAGATAGACTTAGACTTTTGTTTTCAGATGAAGGATTTAGAAAAATATTTTGAATTTGGCCTTTGTTTTGATCGGACGGCTCCAGTTCCGACTTGACTGCCTCGCATGATGCAGGGGTTCTCATTATATTCTTGTTTTCGATCACAATTAATAACTTCAAGAACTGAAAGTCGTTAATTTAAATACGACTTCACCCTGGACACTTGATGTCGTCAATTTCACAAGCCAGCGAACCAAACTGCAGTCGTAAATCCAAGTCCAATTTAGTACAAGTCGTAAATCCAATTCCAATTTAATACAAGTCGTAAATCCAATTTGATTCAAGTCGTAAATCCAATTTAATACAAGTTGTGAATTCAGTTTAGTACAAGTATGAATAAGAGTTTCATGATTTTTGTAAAAATGTTCATAATGTTGCAGCTTTGGAGGCAATAATTGTTTCATGGATTGTTATACATGTTTTTGAGATGAATAATCATAATTGTAGAATTACTATAGTGCAACCAACTGTCATCAAATGCAAGAGAAATCTTATTTAAAAAGTTTAAGTTACTTGATTTCTATGAAGGAAAACTCAGTGTTTTGTTTAAGTAATTAATTACGTTTATTTTAAGGTATTCTTCACGGACTAAAATTTATAATATATAGTTTTGAGCTGAAATATTCAATGAATATTAACTGCAACACACAAACTTAGTTCAACTTTTGCAGAAACTTGAAGTTTTAAGAATATTAACACAATTAAACCAAGGTTTTATTACTTGTTAACTTCCTCCGTCAGTTTTCGTGCTCCAAAATGTTCACTTTATTTTGATGTTCAGATCGAGCGCTGTGTTCAAAATGTTCTACTGATGTTCATTAGGAAAAGTATAATATGTAATATAAATATAATTCCTTTTACACTTGCAAAGAGAGAAAAATATTCAAAAAATAAGACGGAACAAATTCTACCGTGTAATTTCCGTCGAAGTTATTATACTTATTAATAACAAATATTTATTTTATTCTATGTCCCTTCACTAATAGACTACTAGCAACTGCACACATTAACCGTTCCAGATAGCATGTATTTACATATTTATTAGCTAGAATTTCCACTTTCTTACTAGAATTTCTACTTTTTCTCACTCAAATACCACTGCAATTTCCTTTTTTCAGACAGAGTATTTAATAGCTTCAGTATTTACTGATGAATGAGGTATTCCTTGTGTAATTCATACAGGCTTTTCATGAGTATTTAAGTTTTTAGTCATTAAATCACCGCATAAATTTCGATATGATTCATTATAAAAACTTTTTCGAATTAAATATGAACCGCAGACGAATTTTTTTCTATAGATTTTAATTTCCACTGGACTTGAAAATATCCTCCGTTATAAATGTCCAACTGGATATTGCTTCATTCGAGATGGCAACTGATTTCCAAAGTAACACACCACTCATTATCCACTAGATATTGCCTCCGTAGAATTACATCCACCACTGGATATTACCTCCGTTCAATTATCCATCCACCACTGGATATTGCCTCCGGGCAACTATACGTCAACCACTGGATATTGCCCCAGTAGAATTACATCCACCACTGGATATTGCCCAGTAGAATTACATCCACCACTGGATATTGCCTCCGTGCAACTGTGCGTTAACCACTGGATATTACCCCAGTAGAATTACATCAATTGCCCCAGATTGCCGTCTAGGATATCTAATGGATTGATCCAGCTTCTATGAAAGCATACATCGTTCTTGCAAACACCGTTCACCGTGTAAAGCAATGGAAAGACTTCTTCTTACTTGAATCCAGCGCAAGCTTCTATGTTCACAATGATAGACTACCTCCAGTTATTGAAACCATTCCTTCCAGACCTAACCCTAGCTCTGATTGGTCCGCTGCCTCGAAGCCCAACACAAACAAACGCGCTGATTGGTCGATGGGTTGGTCTCCAGAGGTTCGATTCATCGGTCTGGAATAAACGAAGACCAAGAGATGGAGCTGGAATTTTGGAATTGGAATGGAGGGCGGGCGTTCCAGTCCTGATCTTGGAATAGTGGGCGGGCATTCCAGTTGTGGGCTTCGAATAGTGGGCGGGCATTCCAGTCCTGATCTGGAATAGTAGGCGGGAATTCCAGTGCTTCCAGTTCACGTGGTCTGAATTTAAGAGCCAATGGCGGAGCTTGTAACGTTGTAATGGTTAGATGAAAGCGGTGACTGGAGATTCAATTGAAGCAATTTGCACGGTAATGAAATTATATGTGTGTATCAAAGGGAATAAACTGATATCTGCAACCCCGGACATGGAGGAAGAAGGAAGGGGAGGGAAGGGGTGTACAAACTTCAGAAGGGCAAGGGTGTCAGGTAATTTCATTTAGAGGCAAGTTAAAGGAAATTATAGGGGGGGTGTGTATCGATGGATGTTGCATCTTATTATTTAAAGAAAAGCTGAGTCTGTTGCGGAGTAGGAGACATATTCTCGTGTCCGTGTCACTGTACATTGAAAATTTGGGAGCTGAACCATAACATGACATGGGAGTTGAACCATAACATGACAGGTCACATGTGGCGAAAATAATTGATAGATTTAATTGAACACGAGAGCCTAATACCTAAGACTACCAGGATTACCACTATTACCACCACGGTTACCACGATTACCACCACGGTTGCCACAATTAACAGGATTACTACGATTACCACGATTACCACGATTACTACCACGATTACCACGGTTACCAAGATCAACAACAAATCCATTCACTCCTACGACCAGGAAAATCTACAACATTTCGTACTACACAAAATTTTTGTTGGGATTTAATTAGAAGAAATAGAAGGCCTCGTTAATTAGGCCTCAATTAGCCGACACGGTAATTAATTATTAACTTATTAAGTTTATTAATCTGACCTTAGTTGTTGACGTGTTGTTGCTGCACACAGTGTGCAGACAGTGTGCAGACAGAGTGTGCTGACAGACAGTGTGCAGACAGACAGTGTGTGCAGACAGACAGAGTGTGCAGACAGACAGAGTGTGCAGACAGACAGAGTGTGCAGACAGACAGAGTGTGCAGACAGACAGAGTGTACAGACAGACAGAGTGTGCAGACAGACAGAGTGTGCAGACAGACAGAGTGTGCAGACAGACAGAGTGTGCAGACAGACAGAGTGTGCAGACAGACAGAGTGTGCAGACAGACAGAGTGTGCTGACAGACAGAGTGTGCTGACAGACAGAGTGTGCTGACAGACAGAGTGTGCTGACAGACAGTGTGCAGACAGCAGGGGTGGGACGTGCTTTGTGTTCGGTTTGTGTTCCATCAGTTAGCTTTGTGCTGAGCCTTTTGTGTTCTGGTGCGTTGTGTTGTGTGCTGTTGTGTGTTGTGTTTTGTGTTGTGTGTTGTGCGTTGTGTTGTATTTTGTGTTGTGTGTTGCGCGTTGTGTTGTAATGTGTGTTGCGCGTTGTGTTGTGTTGTGTGTGTGTTGTGTGCTTTGTGTGTGCTACATTATACGATGCAGTCTTAGTCTGATGGAGCATGGAGCATAATACAACTATTGTATTTGTTATTGTTTCCAGTATCTACATATACTAGTGTACCTGTGCCATCAAATAATGATGGCAAATACTGTTCTTGCAGCTATTCTTTCTTACACTGCTATTCTGAGATTCTTTCTATTAACATAACGCTGGTCATCATCCTCCTGTTCACGCTGGTCATCATCCTCCTGTTCACGCCTCTGCGCCTGCCTTAGTCTTGCTGCTGAGCGTATGGCCTCTAGTCGTTCTTGTGAACTACTTGCATACTGATCCCGCCTCTGTTGCCTTACAACAGCTTGTTGTTCTTGAGATAATCTTTGTATCGCTCTTCTTTTTCAATCTCAGTTCAGTCTTTTTTTCGTTCGAGTGGAGTTTCCATGCTTAAGCTTATTTCAAACGTAACTTATTTTTCTTGTGACAGTAATAGAATAGAATAGAATAGTATAGAATGAGGCTATAGGAACGAACCTTCTGGCCCATTCTTGGGTCGGATAATTACTTCGATTATCATTGGATTGTTTTACCCAAGTCCCATGCCGTATTTCTAGCTGCGTCAACCATGTCGGCAGCGGCATTCGAACCCGGGTCTTTCCGCTCGCAAGCAGATTCGCTCACCAGTCGACCAAGCTGGTGATGTTAGGTTTAACCCACACAAAAGTTAGGTTTAACCCACAGGCACAAGTTAGGTTTAACCCACAGGCACAAGTTAGGTTTAACCCACAGGCACAAGTTAGGTTTAACCCACAGGCACAACTTAGGTTTAACCCGCAGGTACAAGTTAGGTTTAACCCGCAGGTACAAGTTAGGTTTAACCCAAAGGTAAAAGTTACGTTTAACCCACAGGCNTATAGGGTGGTTCGCTACAAGGGGGAGGGGTTTTCTACAGGGGGGTTTGTTACAGGGGGGTTGATACAGAGGGGTTTGCTACAAATGGATTGCTGCAGGGGGATTTACTACAGAAGGGTTTGCTACAGGGGGATTAAGTGGCTCAAGAAGAAGACCAGTTGACACATGAAAGGATTATGAACTTCTTCAGAATAACTACAGTGTACAGTGAATACAGTAAATACAGTAACTACAGTGTAATGTTTTCCATAGGCTGCTAATTACTATTGCCAGTTAAGGTTCACTAACTATTGTTTGTTAAGTTTTTAATCTTGGTAATTGAACTTTAATTTATGTTTGATAAATTTTTGTTTGTGTTTGTGAAGTTGTGATTAGTTTTGCAGTTCCGAAATTTCCACTTATTCAAATTTTTGGTTAATTTTTTTTTGTTTCCAAAAACAAAACTAATTACTATTGAAGGTAATAAATGCAGCCAACACAAGTTCTTGGCAGGTAATTATTAGGAAAATTATCAAATGTGTTTTAGTATTACCCATAAATTATTGCATGACGAACCTGAACTATTTCTTTGAAAACAAAACATTCATTCCAATTTAATAATGGACACATTACTTTATAATAACTCAACGTGAACTGTAATTTTAAATATAACTGTACACTGTAACTGTACACCTGAGGAGGTAATTAATTCTGAAGGTAATAAGGCGTTGTTTTACCTGGACTGAGTTCAGCCAGACTAGTGTGTGTTGCCATGTGTGTTGCCATGTGTGTTGCCATGTGTGTTGCCATGTGTGTCGCCATGTGTGTTGCCATGATTGTTGGTATGTGTGTTGCCATGTGTGTTGCCATGAGTGTTGGCATGTGTGTCGCCCTGTGTGTTGCCATGAGTGTTGCCATGGGTGTTGGCATGTGTGTTGTCATGTGTTTTGCCACGTTTAAGCAACAGACGTGTGCAAATGACGACACATGGGCAACACATGGCATAAAGTGATAACAATTAACAAGAAATTACAACACATGTCAACGAATGGCAACGCACGGCAACACATGGCAACAATCGACAGCACATGGCAGTACATGACATAAAGTGACAACAAGTTATATAAAATTACAATGCATGGCAACGAATGACAATACATGGCAACACATGGCAGCACATGGCCACAAATGGCAGCACATGGCAGCACTTGATAACAAATGGCAACACATGGCAACGCACGTTAGAAAAAGAGAAATGTGAACATTTTCCTTTTTCTAATGAGAAAGAGTTGCCATTTATATTGAAATAATTGTTTTCAGATATGATTTATTTTAAAGAAATACTTGCTTTTAATTGACTGGCTGGCACTCATTAATAATTAAATAGGAAATAAAACATGACATTAATAATGATCCTAATGATAATAATTCTTGCTAACGTTGTAAACAATTATTAATAAAAATAACAATGCTTTGAATATTAATTATAATATTTAAAATCATATTGTAACAAAACTCATATATATATACTAATTGCTCGACCATAATTCCAGCCTACATATTCTAATTCCAGCCTACATGTTCTCATTCCAGCCTACATGTTCTCATTCCAGCCTACATGTTCTGACTCCAGCCTACATATTCTCATTCCAGCCTACATGTTCTGACTCCAGCCTGACTCCAGACCTTTAAGTATTTCAATGGCCTCAACAATGTTACCCTGGAAGGGCTCTTCGAAAGAGACGGTAACGTAAGAACCAGAAATAA
>VCRD01006938.1:0-21161 GCA_006783055.1 Trinorchestia longiramus
TATTATTACCACCACGCGTTCGCTGACTGGCAGTGGCTGGTAGGATTGATACCGAAGATCCTGTGTCAATTAGGAAATCTAACCTAGTAAGGGGGTCTACCACGATTAATAGGCGAGTGATGTTAGAACTGGACGACGTGTTACTCGCATTTACACGCCGTTGTGCCCGTTTCCCGGAACATAACGATGGTTTCTAGGACAAGAACGTGATGAGCATGTTCTAGAATTATCACCAAAAGTTTTATGATGCCAACATAATTCATCACAAGATCGTAAACTGGAGCGGGGTGCGGGAAGCGCTCTAGAGTTACCCTGATAATGATCCATCCCAGAGTAAGATAGATATTGTGGGACTCTGTTGGGTGAGGGACTTGAATAAGGACGACTACTCTGGGGCTGAGAATAATAAGGGTCCTGTCGCCCTCTACTAGTTGAACGAAGATATCTCTCTTGAGGGGGATACGAGTTATAGTCCACGTACTGATCATAATACGGTTGTACTCGCTGATATCTGTCAGGTGGGGGGTACGAATCTCTCTCTACATACGGCTCCTGATAGCTCACTTGCCTGGGGTATAAGGCAAAGTAATTTACAGGTTCTGAATTTATCTGAGTTGCACTAGCTACGAGATTTTCAGATCTACGACGTTCTGTTTCTACATTAGTAAATAATTTACTGAAAACGCTAACCATACCCTGCATAGTAGTTTGCAGCGATTCGATTGCAGCGAGGGGCACGGAATTATTTGTACTATTAATGGTATTCCCTAGTCCATTTGCATTATTTCCTAATCTCTGGCCATTGTTACCTATCACTGGAGCACTATTATTACACTATTATTATTATCAAACACAATTCAAATCGTTTGAATGAAAACATAAGCACAATGAAATGAGATGTTTCCCATACAATCTGTCAAGTACACATGGTATCATAACTACTTCAAAAAGGAAATCTTAAACTTACAGGGGAACATATGGGCTCGGCAAAAAGACAAGTTCAAAGAATATCTGGTACGTAAGTGAAATGCAAAACTCTCAAACACATTGTCAATAGAAACTTACCCGTCAGAGAGAGACTGACAGCGCTAATAGAATTGCTGCTAACTGGGCGATAGCTGAGACTGAATTGTTGGGCACTAAGTTGGGGACAATGATCTTCTATAGACGAGGGTTACAATTTGAAGGTGCAACTACGATTGAATTTTTAACTTTAAAATACTAGTATCAAATGATGTGAAATACATATAAAATTAACCCTAAAATATTACTAAAATACATTATATTTTAGTATCGACTCCAAGATCATTCTAAATTAATTCCGATATATCCGAGGCACTACAGAGTCCAAAACGAGTGTCGAGGATTGGCGTGCCTCATGCTAGTAAAGGTTGATTGTAGGAGGTTTTAATTTATTCATGGCACATGTCTAGATTGTTAGCTTTGATTTGATATGTAAATGAAGTTTGTGGGATGAATAGATGAGAAATAATTACATTAACCGGAAGGTATAAACATCGTTAGTGGACTCGAAAACGGGTGTCAAGGAACGGCGTCCCCTCAAGTACGGGTGGTTGATCAAGGGGAATTAGTTTATACTTATTCAGTGAGAGGAGGTTATTAGCTTCAATTTGAGACCAAAATGAAGGTTCTACGATGCATAAGACGAAAATAATTAACGAAACTGTTCGTTTCAAGATTTTTCTGGAGATCTCAAGATTTTTAAGTTCGGGTCGAGTTCGGTGTTGACTTGAGATTGGTGTCGAGATTTTCCCTCCGGTTAACACGTTGACTCCGAAGTGGAACGTATGTGTACCATTTAGGTTAGGTTCTGTAATTTTTTCAGATCCTTCTAGTGACTATGCGTACAAAGTAAAGTTTTACACCAATCAGGCAATCGGAGTCAACGTGTTAAATTAGGATTTTATTACTAGCATCGTAACAGCTTCATGATAAAGTCCCAACTAAATATATATCCACATATTTAATCCTGAGTAAACTATTGTTCTACACAGTTCAATGACATCTTTATATAAAACCTGGAATCTAGAATGACTTTATATATGCCAAAACTATGCACTTCTTCAAATAGTGTTTTATATACCTCATTTCGAAATTTCTCACTCAAGTTGCATTGGCAGAATCGTATAAGTTGATAGACCAAACGAAAAAAGTTTTTAAAGGTAAAACACTTATATTTCCCGTGCACATCTAAATGGAATGTTTTCATCTTAATGGGCAGGATTTAAATGGAAAAATAATGCCCATTGTCACTTTATTACTTTATTTTTCACTTATTTATATGGTATTATCAGTCTTTGAACAGCTTCTGGTAGTTTGGCTTGTAAATTTTAGATATCATCTGTAAGAGTTCCCATTCGCCTGAGAAAAAAATCATTTTGGCGGATGACATAATAAAAGACAAAACTGTAACGACTATAAGCAACATTTATATCATAGGATGGCCTTACATTTATTTTTATAAAATTGCAGTGGCTTTCCAGAACTTCTTAGTGATTGTGTTACTTTTTTCTTCTTGCAAAACTTGGAGGCGATACCATGCTGTTATAAAAACTGCCTTAGATTGTTTGTAGTGAAGTTTACACTCCCAAACTCCTGAGTAACAATTTTTGGCTGAAATAATGGTTAATTTATCTGCGCTTTAGATATCTGCATTAGGAAGCTACATAAATAACTTGCCATCGTGATAACACTCCATTATTATATCGAAATCTTAGAAAAGTTCAAGGCTTGAACTGCCGCAATGAAAAATTATTGTGTCCCCTCTAAAAGCTGTCACTGTATTTCTTGGACTGCTCACAGTGACACTAACAAAAGAATGAACGACATCGATGCGAGTATTAAGAGTACAGAAAAATATCCATAATAATGTATGATGAGGTGCGCTATTATAAATCATGACATCGTCCTCATGCACTTCAACGTTAATTAAATTCGGTGTTGGGGATAGTATGGAATAGAAAGATGCTGGGGGCAGTGTGTGCATAGAGCTGTCAGCAGTTTTTAGCCAAAAGAAAGTAGCATTTGAATTTTACATTTTTACTTCATAATAAATTTTAGTTTTCCAGAGATCTTTTGCGTCGCCGCAGCTTCAAGTCTGATGGATTGGTTCACGTTGAAGATTTGTCTTCTTATTTCTCTACTCAGACCTGTACCCAAAGCCCCGCACGTGTGCCTGTTGCAGGTTTCCCACTCCTGTTTCACACCTTTACAGGGCTTGCCATACATCGATGGTGGAGGGTTTTGGCAAAGGCGTACCCTGTGACCCCATACTCCTCCACACGTGACATTGCAGCTCCAAGGTGACCAGGAGGACCATCCTCCTCTTCTGGGGACTCCAAGCATGTCTTGAGGTATATCTGAACATGTGGATATAGCTTATCCAAAGCGTTCTTAAAAGAATGTCAGAAAGTTAGCTCCTACACTTGGCAAGCGTATAATATTGTCTACGGATGCAATTACTCCAGTTTTTGTTTTAATAATCTGTAAATGAAGTTTACTTTTCTTTCCAGCTAAAGACCACTCCTTAATTTTACTTTTATTTATAACTTTTTCTGGCCTCATGAATTGAACCTTGGAGTCGCTTATCAAAAGGGATGCGATTACATTTACATTAATAAGAAAATTTATGGTCAATCCATACTCAATCGTTTGAATCTTTTTGAAAACGTTAAAGTCATTGTTCTATTGAATTCTGTAGTAAGTTATATCATTTAGCTGTAAATTTTATTTCAGAGCAGGCTCAAAAACAAGAGACCTTCTTTTTCTCTAGGTAGATGATGACAAGAAGTTAAAAACCAGAAATTTGTCGTGGTTCTTTGGATAAGCTGCAAAGTACGGGTAGAACTATAAGAATTTCAAAGAATCCTTCACGTGAGGAATGTCATATTAAAACAGAGGATTCAGCTGTCCTTATAAGAGCTACCATCCAGTTTCTAAGCGGACTAATTTAAATATAGTATAATACTCTGCCTGCTTCAGGGGTAGTCTTGAAAGTGTTTTTGGGCCACCGATCGGTGACATTCATTACAGCAGAATCCTGCTATCCCATTTGGAATTTAACACTGTTCCCTTGCTACCCTTCCAAAACTAAGCAGATCTTGATTGGCGGGTTTTTATCACGTGAGACTCCAATTCCAAATTCCATGGACTGTTCTTTTGCAGTTGGTAGGAAATAAATTTTTGTGGGAGATAGTTTTTTTGTTGTACGACTAGTCGATGGGAAACAGCACAAACTTCAGTCCGGGTTCATCTTTACAAAACCTGTCCACGTCACCAATTGTATTGGCTGTTGCCACGCAAAAGTTTTTGCAATCCAGTATCATTTAATTGCAATAATCTATTTTACCAGACAAATCTATATAGCACCACGGTCTGCTAGTGTCAAGCGTCTTAGAGCTCAGTACATCGTAGTTGATACTGCGACCTGTGGTGTCGTCGTTCTGAGATGAATACGAAAATACTTTGAGATTTCCAATGTCTGTTACTTTCTTACTATTTCCTGATAATTGCTTTATAGAGACGTGACTATGATAACGCATGGAGATGAGGGACCAACGTAGACAAATGCGACCGGTGTTTGTGAAAAATATTGATCCTTGATATGCATCATCACTAAAGCAAAGTGGACGTTGGTCATAACTCGCTTGAGCCTTTTCACAGCCTTCTCCTAAGAGCGAAAAGAGAACCGGGGTCTTGAAATGCTTGGCACTGAGGTGGTATGGTATCAACTACCAAAATCTTCCGTAAAAACTACGAGTTAAGTTAATTCTTTACTGAGTTCCCACTTTCACAAGAGTAACCTTTACAAGAGCATTGACTAGCCACCGTGGTCGAGTGGTCTGCGGCCCGTGTTCTGTATCGGGTCTCTTCTTCATGTAGAAAGACCGCGGGTTCGAACCCGGCCATGGACACGAGTTGTTTCTCGTACGCCGCGCCGTGCACTCAACCCGCTAAGCACTCAACTCCCCGCCCATGAAGACACCCATCAACCTCCCGGGATCGTCGCATGGAGCTCACCATCACCCTTACTCTTAGAATGTTAACCTTAAGAATTTGAAAAACCAATGTACTAATGTCTATGTACTGTGTACTCGATTGGAAATAAAGATTGTTTGTTTTGTTTGTTTGTTTAATTTAAATTAAAATTTGAACAGCCTTGTTAGCAAGAAAGGAATTCTTCTAGATGTTTTTTTTCACTATTTTTTCACACACTGGTGATCCATTAATATTAATTTGTGTAAGTTTATGACAAAGAACAACTTCAGTTTGCGTTTTTGTTATCCCAACGAAAAGACAACTTACAGGCTTGGATAATAGACGTCCTCTAGGGTCTACAATAGGAAAGTCAAAGACATACAAAGCTGCATATGCAGGGTAAATTTGCAGCCATAATTGTCTGTCATTGGCGCCAGGTCTCATGGCTGGTTTTGGTGCGTCTGATCCAGGTGACCACGGAATATCGTCTTCCTAAAGCTTTTCGTAAAATTTTAAGTAAGACCAGGGATTTCTGAGAGGCATAGTGTAAAGAACTGAGCGGTATCCTCTCAGGCTAAAGGGATACGGAATGTATCCTTCCAAGCAATGTTGAAACTATTAGTTTATTTACTTATGAGTAAGTAAATAAGATGATTAGGTTAGAGGAGGTTGTCTTATCAACAGAAACTTGAAGGTTTCCCATGGATCAACATCATAGCTGTTTAGCTTAAGTAGAGGTTCATCAGACCCTTCGAAATATATTTGAAGCTTTGTTCTTTTCTTCGTGTGCAGCACATGAACACGCAGATGAAGCCACTGGTATTGCATGGAGGTTGCGTCAAATGTATCTGCAATCGCAGACCGTTTGACTCCTGGTGTCATGTCAAATCTGTCTCTAACTAGCGGTTTCGAAAGGGTCATGGGACAGCACCAGCATCTACCGGAAGTCTCTCGCGTACTTTGGATCGAGAAGTCTTAACGCAAAGCTAATGTTCAGTTCGTCGTTGTATGGAGGATTGATGTAAGCTGTCGGATGGGCATCATTCACCCGATATACAAACTAAGTAATAGGAGTGACTATTGTATCTTTTTTCAGAAATTTAATCAGTTAAGGGAGAAAGAGCCCTCCTCTGATTGGTAAATCACATGAAATTTCCAGGCCGTCCGAGGTTTTGCATGAAAATCTTTCATATGAGTTAAGCGGCTAACATGAACTGATACATTCGTCCTATTTCAGAGCACTTACATTTCCCTGTAACTCTGCCCCAAAGAGAGGAGTAGTGCTTCTGTAAAGGGACTTGCAATATTTTATCTCGCAAGACTCCAAGAACGCTCTCCCATTCTTTATTCTGAAGCAAGAAGGCCGATCTAAAAGTCCGCCTGGGTTTTAGCAATCCACTGAATTTTCAAAGTTCAAATCGCGGTAGGAAGTGTTGTACAAAAACGAGTAGTGTTGATAAGTCTTTATTTCTTGTGGCACTTTTGACCATCGTATACACTTGTGGCCTAGTTTAGTGACACTCTTTAAACCCTTATACTCGCTGCCAAATTGCGTTAGTAAACATGGCATTGTGAATGTTGGAATTCCTGGAACTGCATTGAGGCTTAGAATGGAGAACTAACCAGCACTGAAAGCTTTGTCGTGTTTCAAAGATCCTATGCACTGTACTTGAATAAGCACCAAACTTGATGTCAAGTTCGAGAATAAGAGCTTAATGGTCAAGTTTTTCTATTATGAAAATCAATTTCTTCAATGTTAAAATGACGAGCTGAGCAGTCCTGATGAAGTTCAACGCCTGTGTGTATCACTGATACTATTAATATTTCACACTCACAAGAAACTGAATCCAATTGTAAAAATTTTACGTCGAATTTGGTACAGACCCATTGTACTCATGAGCTGTTTCTTGCACTGAACCTCTTTCACAGAATTCTATTTATGTGGCAGGGAAGAGTGGCATTGCTCTGCATAAGTTAGTTATGCTGTCAACTGAATAAGTTTTTTAAGGCAGAGCTATTCATGCTCGAATTTTGCGTAGCAAATAGTTTGTCTACACTATAAAGAAAATGCTATTTCAGAACTAAGTATGTTTAGAAAATCGTTGCCAGGTTTAAACGTGCCATGTTTTGAAAAGAAAGGGTAAATGATTATGAGATTTACTAGATGGTATCTATGATATTTACTAATGCACTTCAAAATAAGATTGATAACTTCTAAGCAGTTCATATAAACTCCCTTACTGTATAAGAGGTGACAAAACTGTAAACAGTATTAATGGTCTAATCTAAGAGCACAGGACTCATCTGTTGGTGAATCCAAGAGCTCTAAGGAGAATTTTGAAAAAAAGTTTCTTAACAACCTGCCTGATGAACGAAAAAATCTCCAAGTTTTGATTTCCAAATTCACTTTCTGTAAAATTTGACTAATAATTATACTCCATGTTTTTAAAAACAAGCAAATTCTATAATAATTTTTCTACTTGGCTTTAAAAATATAACTAAACAACATTTGCCAAGCCTTATTACAATTGATGTTAAACTAAACTAAAGCAAAGCAGTATCTTTTCAATAGTTACAATCTGTAAAAATTATTTCTCTAAAATCCCTAAAATTAAACTAAAAATAAAAATTTTGAACTCAACTGCCGTTTGTCAGTGAGATAGTAAGTTAACTTGAATGCTCTTTACTAGTGAAGTTATCGTAAGCAGATTTTAAACAATGACTAATTATCAAAAGCCTTGAACATCTTCAACTGTCTAAATTTTCTTAATGAAAGCATTAAAAAAAACATAGAGTTTAAAACACAAAAACAGCTTCAGAAAGATCAGTAAATGATTGAGTGAGCAGTGCATTTTCGAATAGCTACAGAAAATTGTGGGTATATATTCATTTTAAACTCTGAGTAAGGCACAAGTCGAAGGCGTGGAAGGATAGTTACTGATGAAACTAAAGCTGCGATGTCAGTCATGATAATTGCATAAGCTCTTTCAAGTTACTCAATAGATCATTTGCAGTTTTATTAACCATGGAGCACTGAACATGGGCATTGTTTGCCCGAGGCTAGTGACGTCTATACCCATGTTCAGTGCTCCAGGGTTAAACGTTCGATAGAGGATTGCACTATCTCAAAATCTGAAGCTTAACATATTCAACCCGCTGAATTAATGCCCTTAGAAAAAAATGAAAATATTATTTCAGCAGATCCTCCAGTTTTGATGCTCGGGAGGTCTGCATGCAGGTGGGCACACCTTACTGATCGAGTCCTTGCTGTATTCCTGCCTGTACCTGCACGAGAGAGTAATGCATGACAATGGATGGCATTACGACAGGGTACTTTCATAGCTTAAACAGTTACATCGAGGAAAATGATGAAATAATGTTAAGGTAGATATAATTGTTGAAGATTTAAGGTTCCTAAAGAACACTAAGCTTTATTTTTACCTTATCGTCTTAAAATTTTGGGTTATGCTCGAACATATCTGGCAAGAAAACCATTTTTAGATGTTGATGTAATTCATAAAAGAATGGGAGAACACCACGCACACATTTGAGTACAGACACGAATTATTTAAAAGAACAATTGATAATTCTTCATCGAGGTTCGACCATGCTTCAAGAGTTTGTAGCATGAACGGTATCACTCAATGTACCATTCATATTTCTGTAATAGCACGTTAAAATATAAGTTAGCATTTATAACAGTAAAATATAAGTTAGCAATTATCTCATTAAAATATGTTAGCAATTACCTAATTGAATATAAGTTTGCATTTATCTAATTAAATATAAGTTAGCACTTAATTCATTAATCTCACTAGAGATTGTCGTAAAAATTATTACAGAATTTTAGCCTTATTTTAGTCTCTTTGGCAAGGTTAGTGACAACCCAGGGATATATTTTATTTATATTAAATAATCAGATCTGAGCGTTCCAAAATAAACAAAGGACTATTAGGCTGGCAACGTTCGCTGATCCTACCACCCGTTTCCGGCCCGCATTACTATATATACTTGATCCCACGCCACCGATTTTGTTGCTCTCTAGAATCCGTTTTGTGCGTAGTGGAGAATTTGGGGGACCGTCTGCCACCCACTTACTGTGCACCGACTGTGCACTTACTGTGCATCACTGCCACTATTCAGCCACAGTTGCTACAGCTCCAGACTGGCCACTCTTACCTGAAGCTGAACTGGCCAAACTTTCATCTGGACGCTCTGGACTGGCTCAAGAATCCCAAGAAGTTCCAAGCTATTTCTCGTGCCAATTTCATGGAAATACAAGCTGAGTTTCCTGTTGACGAGTTCCTTTATTTCCTTGAGTAAGGTCACACGACCAGTTAGATTAGGCTTGTTAAAGTTGGTTGCTTAAAATTCCCCAAGCACAACCAAAACTTTACAAGTTAATGCAGATTGTGACACGAACTTCTCAATCAATAAATAACCTCAAATCTCTGTAGTTCTAATGCCGTACCTCACGACCACCACATGATGATTGTTGGCTGTAGCCAGAAACTTTTTTAATGTCCAGCGGCCATGAAATGAGCCCACTGTGGCATAATGTATAAATTAGTAATTGGCACCTAAACGGCGACGCCTGAGCTTGAGTGAGGGATGATGCGGGGGCAGCGTCAGTTGCGGGTTGAGCCCTGTCGTGTACGTGTCGTTGCTGTGGTTGTGGGCGCGAGAAGCGGCTCAGGTGCAGGTTGCACGCTGTTTGTTCGTTAAAAGTAGTCGTTGTCGTGGAGATCTATACTCGTAAAATATTAGGCTAAGTAGATTCAGTTACTAACACTAATATAGGGATAATCGTCATGCAAGTAGAGGTTGTATGTCACGGTCGAAGGTTGTTGATGTCGCATCGTCCACGGTTAGAGGACATTCTTCTGGTACGAGAAGCGATGCAGTCTGAAGACCAAGTCTAATAGAGGTAGGCGTATTCGGGTTAGAATATACCGTAGAGTTGTACCTACTAGTCTTAAAAACACCCACCTTTGCTCCTAACGAAGTCTCCAATAATTCATTGGTAGATAGTTAAGAAAGTAATGTATAATAACATCAGTTAAGATAGTAAAAATTTATTAGTGGGATCTTTTGCAATAGAAAATTATATCAGAAAGAAGCCATTTTCTGTTTCGAACGATCTCTCCGCGTTATCTTTTGATCAGGTGTGGAGAAAGATTTATAGTAATAAGGAAAAAGTTTATGAGCCCTGTCTATTTTGCAGTTTTTTCTGCTGATACAAATCACGTGACCTCACCTTCTGTTGCCAACAAATTGCCTTTGAAGTCTTCTGGTAGGGAAGGGCACAGTCCCCGGGAACCGCTCGCAGAAATAACTGTCGTGGGCGACCATGCTAGAGTTCAGTTCTGGAAACAGGTGTAACTGAACAAAACAAAACATTGACTTAATACAGAACAAATAAAGAATATGTGTTTTTTATTTATAAAATATCAGAATGATTTTTCAAAGCCATGCTCGTACATTGACGTAAAATGCTTATTTTTTCATTGACGACCATTACATCTCATATCTGATCACTTTATTTATTATGATTCACGAAAATACTAACAGATGCGTGAGCTTTTTCTTCTCGATAACATAAACATGTATTGTTTAAATGAAGAGTAATTTTTTACGATGCTTATTATTTTTGTTCTTCTACTATTCATGCCTCTCTCTAATCGTTATAAGAAAATTCATAGTTATAAACAATGTGAGAGCTTTAACGCTGAACAAATTGTACGGATATTAAGTAAACAATTAGATCTGTGTCACTTTTCATTCATGAAAAAATTAAAAACTTTTCGGGTTCTTGAAATATTCCCTCCTTAGCAAGCAGAAATCAACATCCAAAAAATTTTTATTCATAGGATAACAAGGAAGCATTCAGCCTACCCATGAAAAAATTAAATCGTTTTACCATAGTAACATAAATGAATATTATCTAAATTAGTATTTTTAGTATACCGAACTCCTTACTTCTGGGGTAATGAAAGAGGCATATTGAAATGGAGAATGGCATAATCCTACAAGCTAGCATGTAGCATGACCTGCTACCCCTTTAAAGGTTATAAAATTACAAGTATTAAAATAACCATTTTTAGTAATAAAAATGGGACTAAACTTCGAGTAATTTTTACCAACTCTTTACAATTAAAACATGCGTATATAGTGCACATTATAATAATAATATTTATATTAAGCTACAAGAGCCAGAGAGTATTTCCAATCAAAACTTTTTCTGGCGACATTCTCACGCTCGTTATCGAGAAATAGCTCTCCCAGCTCCTAGCAAAGCCACTTGTGAACATCAACATGTGACGTTAGGTTATAGTTCCTGGGGGACCGTCTGCCGCTCCACTCACTACCCTCGCTGTGAACCCACTTACTATACTCGCTCCTCGCTGGTATACGCCACTTACTATACCCGCTGCACTCGTACACTCACAAGCTACTTACTGCACTCGTACACTTACAAGCCACGCTCTGCACCTCCTGTACTCGCTGTACTCGTGCAAGTCTCAAGCCACGGTCTCTATAGCTCTGGACTGGCCACTCATCCCTGAAGCTGGACTGGCCTAACCATCATCTGGAAGCTCTGGACTGGCTCAATCATTCCAAGAAGATCCCAAGCTATTTCTCGTGCCAACTTCCTTGAATACCAAGCTGAGTTTCTGTCATGAGTTCTTTTATTCTCCTTGAGTAAGGTCACACGGGCAGATAGATTAGGTTTTGTTAAAGTTGGTTGCTTAAAATTCCCCAAGCACAACCAAACTTTACAAGCATCTGGAAAGAACGCAAACTCACTTTCAACAGCTCCTGGTCATTAGTTTGAGTAGCGTTTTTAGCAAAGAGCTTATTTCTGATGGAGTGGAGAAGAGACATGTTGCTGGCCGTCTGGTTGACTCCAAACATCCCCGTCAAGATGGGGTTGGGATGCCCGATGTGGTCCCGCATGATGTGTAGAACTCGGCCAGATTTCAGAAATTCTTCAGTTGCCATGATTTCTCGGTCGATCATCTGTGGGGCGTTCATGCAAACAGACACTTTTGTAGATCTTCCTTTGTGTGACACAGACACTTTAAAAATAAATCTTTGGGTTTGCATACATAAAGTCCTCGATGAACTTGACCATGCACAGCCTTGTTGCTCAGCATCGCTTAGTGTACTGAGAGATTTCCTATTGCAAATTACGACCAAAATGAAACATTGTTGTTAATTTTTTTTAATATATGCTATTACGTAAGAATAACGTATTAATACCAAATAAGCCAAAAAAACTTTCGTGCTTAGGATAATCAACAGAATCGTTTAATTTTGTATCAAATAGAGTTAGCGAGTCACATTCGACAAGTCTCGGCAGGCAGGAGTTCCCTTAAGAACACAAAATTAAATGTTTATTTTTACATCCCAGATTGCAATGTCCCAAATTTTGGTAGCACTCAATCGTTGTGTTTCGCACGTTCGGCCAATGAGGAGACAGAAGACTCCAAGATTCAGGTTTTGATTGCTTTAAATTTTTTCTTGGCTCGTGTGTAGACAACAGCTTACGAATTTTACTAGACATGACCACTTCATTTGCATTCAACCAACGCCTCTGTGTTTTAATGCTGCAGAAATTTTATCATATAATATGCGTCGTTCTTATGCTGCTGACATTCTAACAGCATAAAATATGTGTCGTTCTTAGAACTCCAATTTTACGTGATTTGAGAGTAATTAGAACTGAATGTTCTTTTTTCAACTTGATATAATTGAAGGGTGGACAGCACTAGTGGACTACTTGCATTTTTTCCCGTGGTAAATATAATATATTTTCCACGGGAAAAAATGCAAGTAGTCCACTCCCGTGCTTCGCTAACACAGCGCTGACAGAGGCGATTACGATCCAGTAGTTTACTATAGGAAGGGTGGACAGCACTAGTGGTGAGATATAGAATGATGCGACTCTAATTATTAGAGTCGCATCATTCTACATCTCACTGGATTCAATTTAAAATAACAACACTTTCAGGTGCAACAATAGATAAATACATGGATAAACTCAACGCTGGACTGCTGGAGTGGAGCAAAGAGATTCAAAGTTTATTGAGGAGTATACAAAAAAATATTCAACCCTTAAAAAATCAGTAACATAATAATTCATTGCAATTCAATGTATTGCATTCAATCTATATCAAAATGCTACAATTTCTGCATTATCTGTGGTAAAAACGTTAAGTGTCGATATCTATTGATAATTAATCGGTAGAGCACAATTGAAGACAAACCTGGACACAACGTTGGATCAATCGTTGAAGGAGGAATTATTGACGAAGCATCGACATTTGTATATTATCTTATCGATGCTTGGGATACATGTAATGCATCATATGGATAATTTTCGTGGAGAATATCTACACCATATCTATATGACCCTAGTGAGTGCATTCATCCCATGTACTATTTTCAGATGAGTATCTTTATTACAAAGTATCTAGAAATTATCCATGAGTAAAGAGCAGCATGATAAATATATATTTACAATAGAGGGAAAAAACTTCGGCGTTCGTTTACGGATTTTTTTCATAAAACTAGTAAGATTGCTGGTAGTAAACATACAGAGTATGTTTGTATGAGTATGAGCATCCCTTCTGCAAGACATTTATCCTATTGATATTTCACAACTGAAAGTGAAGTAGCTCTTTCAGAGTCATGTACAAAAACTTTTATCTCTTGTCTCTGTCAATGTCAACTGAAATACAGGCATATGCAAGTAGCAGGATAATTTACCTATCAAGAGTTTGTACAGGGTGCGGCAACAAACTTCCTTTTTTCAAAGCAAAGCGCTTTGAAAAAGGGAAGTTACGTTGCTGCACCCTGTATACACTACGCATTCCAGAGCAGTCATGGCAACTGGACAAAGCAGCAACAGAATATGGTGTTAATGCGCTCACAAGCGTCATCTCTTATTATTGGAATCAATACCTGCAGCATTACAGAAAACAAGAGGTCAGCAGCTGATGCAAAATATCGAACACCAAAGAGCCGTACACGTAAGCAAAATAGAGGAGAGACTGGCTGACGAGTTTTGTACGACAGACTTATCATGAGAAACTTGTACAGAGCCATCAGACGGATGCTTTTAAGAATCCCAAGTCTTCATTGTGTCTCACTGCAAAGGAATATGCAAAACTATTTCGAATGCTACTATTAAGATGTTAATATTAAGAATTGGAAAATCCAATGTATATGTACAGTATAGTTTGTTTGAAATATAGTTTTTTCTTACCATTGCGTCTAAATCACGTGACAGAAACACATCAACAAGCTCGTCCCCCAGAGCAGCCACTCGCCATAGCCTGGGGTCCACTCCTGTGACGTCACGAATACTTCCTGGAAGGTTGGCGACGTCACAGATGTACAGGTTAGGGTACCGCACCTGCAAAGGCAGAAGCTCCTTGGTATACTGCTGAGGTTCAGTGTACAACCTGATCACCCAGCCCGGATAGCTTTGCTTGATTTTCTGCAAAGTTTCTGCAAAACCTGAAGCGTAGGTTGCGTAGTTTCCAAAGAGGCAGTAGGTAATTATTTTCTGACCGCCGCCGAGGGCATTTGCGCGCATGCTGCAATGACTGCGAATATTGTGGCTTTGATTTGAAATTGTTTCAGCAGTCTTGTTGCACTCACTTAAACCTTCCCACCAAAGCACTTTGCAGTGTCTGTTCTGTGTGTTTTGTATTATGAATGATAATGAAACATTTTCCACCGATAATGCGTCAGTAACTTTACGCGGGAATGGATGAAAATCTTCTTTCCTTAAATAAAGCTGATATATGGTAACAAGTAGAGATAACAATAAGCTGAACTGACAAATATACTTCCTCACCATTGTGTCCGAAAAAAATTTTTTGTAGGCAAGCGTATAAGTTGAAAGAAATAAAAGATTCAAGTTAATTTCTTCAGATATCTAAAATTGTTTTTTCCAATACACCACTTCGATTACTCTTAATAAAATCAGTATTTTCAGTGAGAAATAATCACAGTATTGTATTAGACTATCAATTTAATGGCAATAACTTCAACAAGTTTTACTAAACAACACATCTCATAAATAAGACAAATACCCAAAAGGTTTAATTTCGAAAATACGATATTCTTTATTCAAAGAAATGATCACTCGCTTTGTTGTGGTCCAATATTGATTTTCTGTATAACCGAGTACCTCATTTGTTTATGTTAGTGCGTGGTAGTCAGGTCAAGTTTTTTCTTGTCTTATATTTTTTGAAGGATAATATTTAGAAGTTTATAATTGATTTAGTAATAATGATTACTATTACAAAGACACGCTAGCTTTGAGCTTGAACAGCAGCTTCTGAACAACACAACTCCGGAGGTCGTCGCTGTTTGCACCACTACTGACAACGGCCAGTCGGCCACAAGGAGAATAATCGAATGACCCAGCGTCCATCGACCTCAGCAATTACAACATGTGTTCAATGTACAGTACTAATACTATACACTTGTACAACCACAGTTTTAACGATATAGTTTTTTAATTTATTTGAACGTAGTTGTTTACCTGGGCTACGGTAATTTCCCAATTGAAAATCATATGTTGGTTAAATCAAACTTTGCTCATATCACTAGTTTTTCATTTAAGTTTTCTTAACGAGTGTATGTATAATTTTACCATCGTTTAGTCTGCATCCTGGTGATTACCACAACACATATTTCCAACAATGTTTAAATCATTTAGAGGTTCGCTTATGCAAACGAAACCTGGTCTGATGAGCTCGCGGTACTGCTGACGGGCAATATATGAGTTGAAACAAATATTTGAACTATGGTTCGAATTTAGGTAAATGTATCTTCAGACATAATACAATATAAAGACTTGTAAAGATATACCTTTCTTAGGTACAAATAAATCTGCTCCTACTATCGATTCTACTCCGGTCTCTGCTTAGTACGTACAATAATTAGCGGTCCGAAAAACTACCTCAGCCTTTTTCTTTCTGCTACCGTCATCATTAATTTTAAGTGTTTTGCTAATCATTGATTCGTCTAATAACTAGAGGCAATTATCATTATCCTGATTGTATACATGGGCATTATGAGTGGCAAGTATAAATTATTTTTGTGTTCCATGATTCTCGAAGATTGAGAACCATGGAAATTATACTAATTGGTGTGACTTTCACTACCCAGAAATTATACAAAAACTGGGATATGGACGTTAGTTAAGTAAACACTATTACAGGAATGGAGAATTTTTTTTAGAACATACTACGAAGGGCATTCCACTTATTACACCTCCGATGTTTTTTCTCCGAACTAGAAACACATGGAAACATGCAATTTGTTTTAAATACGTGCCCACTCGTTGTGAGCGCATGACAGATGGAACCCTGTACGGCACAGAACATCGAAATTTACTTTGATTTACCCTAAAATAGAGCTTTAAATAACAATTTTTTATATCGCAGCACCACGTGACGGACATGTACACGACATAGGAAATATGCTATAGGTAATCACAGTATTTATTACCTGGAAGGTGTCCATCAATGCCGACCGCAGGTTGTAAAATAGTTCTTGAGCTGTATGGAGAGAATCAGTGGAATGCCAGATGTTTTGAAGAGGACTCGGGTACGAGATATTTTGTAAGGCTGGATGAGGAATGTAACATGACTTGTGGATGCAGTAAAAAATTTCCTAGTGCATGCTTGGAATAGGATTGATGTTGAATAGTCAGTTTCCTGGACTAGAATGTGACTACCTGCTAAGTATGAGGGCTTTTTATGACGAGCTGGATCTCCCAGTGATGCCCTTATTTGGCTGGTTCTTTTGTATGGAATGACTCAGCGTGGCCCTTGAGGAATTAGTTTAGACGAACCTGGCTCATAAAAAAAAACCTGAGATGCCACCCTGCAGTATGTGTATATATCAGAGGGAATTAAAGGTCGTTACAAAAGCCCCAGCCAACGCTGGCCTTCAAATTTAAGTCTAAGTCTAAAACTACCTCTCCGCCATGGTGGGTGCTAATTCCAATCGTCTGAAGCCTTCTGTGTAGGCTAAAGGAGAATACTTCGAACTCTAAGCTTACGATATTGTTTGTTAAGATTTGAATAAGACGTATACAAAATTTCATGTTGCTATGTGCGTCCGTTCAATTTTTATCTGAAGAAATATCATGCTTTCAGACTCATGGGACATTCTGCTGCGTACAGATATCAATATGATTTAGTGTAATATAATTGCTTAACGAAATAATTTTTCTAAAAAATTTTGAAACTTGAAATTTATCCAGCCTTATATTGTTTTACTACGTAAATCCATGAAATCTATACCGTAGGAGTGTAGGTCAATAATGCTTAGGTTATTTTAATATCTTTGAGGCAACTATTCAATTGCTACTAGTTTACATTTGTTGACTTTGGCTTACTTGCTTGACTCTTGGGAAACATATTATCTAATTTGCCGTCAAGTCGTGTTTTATATTCAATGGTTGAAATTTCAAAGCCTGCAAGTATACTAAGGTATACTTTCAATTTGTAAGGGGGCACTGCAGCGCAAGGAGGGGGGATGAGGCTATCGACAAGTAGCTGTTTTAACTCATGCAAATACAAAACATTTTTGAGTTTTGACTCACCTGTACTATGATGAGTCAATTTAAACTGTTCCACTCCAGATTTTTGGAGTGCTGAAGGCAAAACTGAACCCCAGCAATAAAAGCGTGGGGTATGAGCTGTTCGAATAATTGTCTGATTGCTTTAACCCTTTCGATCCGAGTGGCTACTCCAGTAGCCACCGCTATTTTTTCGCGTTATTAATTTCCTACACCGTTTGCAGCAAGTGTAGGACGACCGGCTTTTGCGGTAACTATTTTTCTATCCCAAGAAATGACTAGATGGCAATTGAGTGTTGTTTTGAGGAGGCAGCGCACAGTACAGTAAAGAAAAGTAAGAGCACATGGGGAGGGGGTTGGCAATGACCACTCCAACGACGGTTTTCCGGCGCTGACGTCATCTATGACGTCAAAGTTTCGCTGGGCGCTGATTGGTCAATTTTTTTGAGAGGCAGGAAGCCAGATGCCGATATGACACAAACAAAACTGACGAGCGGATGTGAACCTACAGTGCTAACGTAATCCATCATTTACACAAACTTTAGACCACTCGACCACGAGGTTCATGCTATTGTAAAACGTTCAAATAATTTTAATTCTAGAACAACAAACTGGGCCTGGGAGGTTCAATGTCAAAATTAACAAGCCTGTCTGATATTGTATTCATGAACCTCACCTAATAATAACATTTATGTAAGAAATACATATGACTTTTCTGTTACGTAGTTTGAAAGAAAAATAATTGAAAAATGACAGAATTAAACATGTTGGACTGAAACTCCTTTCTGTGTTACTCGATCTAGAAAATTATACACTTCTCTGTAATGTGAAAATTATAATTTTTTGATTTTAATTTATCGTATTCTCAAAGCGAATATCAAGACTAATGAAGTTATTTATGCATTTTCTATTATGTATGAACTGAGTGCACTCAGAGCATCCCAGAGTATCTTATTCAATAGTATCATTGTGAGTATGAAAATGGAATTTCAATTGTGGAAGAAGAGCTACAATCAAATTAAAGAGAAAAATAAGTTATTCCTAATAATTTTTATATGCTCGTGTACATTGTTTGTTTAATTCTATCGTTGTACTTTATTACATATCTTAATTCTTATCTAAATTATATGTATTTATGTAGTAGTAAATGCGCCGACCAGCATTAGATAATTGTTTCAAGATGTTTCTCATTGTTTTTATTGCTTTAAAATTAGCATAAATCGGACAAAGTGACCGTTGGCCTGACTTACTTGTGCGCCATGATTGGTTGACTTTAGTGCACGTCACTGAGGCGTCACATAATTCCATGACGTTAAAATGGCGCTAATTTGCAAGCGCTCCGACTAGTCTTTACTGTACTGTGGTCCAGGGTTGCCAGTATTGTTACTTTGGTAACAAAAGTGTTACTTTTTGCTTACATGTCATCACGTTGTTACTTTTGTTACTACTTTGACAAAATTCGACAAATGTTGTTAATATTTCAAATTTCAGCTAATATTTCTTTAAAAAGGGTACCGTTTCCGTTGACACTCGTATAGAGTCGTTTGAACTGCGCCTTGTCTCGTTCATAACTCGTATGATCGAGTTTGGTAACGTCCGCGGTCAGCGTCAAATGATGCAATGGTTGAGTTGAGTTGCGTATGTGGAAGTGGTATCGCAGTTCAGTTCGCTTGTGCTTTCCACTCAGATAATAGCATCTTATCGGTTCATCATTATAATTTTGCAAGTTTTAAAACCATAATTCCATGATGAGTGCAAAAAGAGATAACTCTGAAAGTGATATAAACAAAACAGCTTGTTTCAAGTAAGTAAATGTAAATGTAATGTAAATGTATTCAAGTTAGTAAATGTAATGAAAATAAAGCATATTGCAAGTTTTGCCATTGTGAATTAGCTGGGGGAATAACACAGGTTGAAAGACATGGAAATAGAGATAAGCACGAAAAAAATGTGCGTGGTCTTAACATGTGCTCAAAGGTGACTGACTTCGTGCGACCCAGTACGTCATCGCTTCGCTTAAACAAAGTTTCTACAGCTGAAATAAAACTTTGTGTCTTCATTGCAGAACACAACTTACCTGCCTCTATTTTGGACCATTTGAGGACCATTTCCTCAATCAGTGGAGAAATCAAATGTGGCCGAACGAGAAGCACCGGTGTGTTTCGTGCTGTCATTAGTAAGCATTATTTAAATGAACTTATTGCAAAATTAACGAAAACAAAATTTTTACTAATTATCGTTGAAACCACTGATGTTTCCACTACATATACAATTTGTTTCGGTCACCAGATATTATGATCTTGATGTGCAAAGAACCGTGGAGAAATTTTTGGCTTTAATTGAGGTAATGGATTGTAACGCTAAAGGAATTTTTGATTCCTTGACTACTTTTTTTGAAAAACACGGCATTTACTTTGATAATCTTATTGGGTTTGCAAGCGATAACGCAAGTGTCATGATGGGCCGAAAAAACGGTTTTAAACATTTGCCGAAAGAAAAGGTCCCGACATTATATGTTCAAGGTTGCGTATGCCATTCAATGCACCTGTGTGCTTCCAAGGCTTGCTTAGAACTCCCGAACGAGTTGGAAGATTCCCGAACGAGTTGGAAGAAGATCATACATAGCAAACAGTTTCAAATGTCTTAATGAGTATAAAGAATTTCAAAAGTTTACGGACACCGACCCAAGAAAAATCTTGCATCAAAGTTGCACTAGATGGCTGTCTCTTGAGCAAGTCGTAAAGAGAATTTTGGATCAGTGGGCAGCTCTCACTTTATTCTTTACATCACCAGCATTAGAAGATAATGTCAAGTCGGCTGCAGCAATATTAGAACAATTGTGGAACCCACAAAATAAGATGTACTATTCATTCTTAGCCTTCATATTACCCAATGCCAATAAGATAAACCTTGAATTTCAAACTGAGACCTTTCGACTGCCCAAACTGAAGAGTTCTATAAATATTTCTGTAAAAACTATTCTGAGTTACTTTGTGAAACGAGAAATAATAAGGATCTAGCAGCAATTACTGTTAATGATCCTTCGGTCTACCTTCCAATTGATGAAATTTACCATGGGGCCAAAGTAGAAGCTGTTTATTGCGAGAATTCTGAAAAAATTTCTAACAAGGACCTGAAGCAATTTCGAGTGAAAATCATGAATTTCTATGCTCGATTAATGAAAGAAATGTTCAACCGTTTTTTGTCGAATGATATGCTTAAAAAGTTGGAATTGCTTGAGGCTATTTACTCCGCCAACGTTAATGTGGGAAAACTCTATCATTAATACCGAGTGGCGAGAGCTCACCTTAGAGGACACAAACCATATAACTGACAAGGAACCTGAAAAGTTCTGGTACACGGTTTCAAAAGAAAAGTGCGGTGATGGACTTCGATATCCCCTATTATCAGAGTTAATAATGAGCCTACTTGCTTCATTCTTCAGCCTGTGCCGAAAGAAAATTTCACTTTTAAATAATATTAAATGCAAAAACAGGTCTTTGTTGAAAACAGAAACTTGAAGCAAGAAGTTGAAGCAAGAATGGTATAACTC
>VCRD01006940.1:8786-23958 GCA_006783055.1 Trinorchestia longiramus
TTGGGCGTTAGAAGCGTTGGAGTTTGCTGGAGACGCCGGTCGGTTATCAGAGTTGAGTTGTTCGTCTAAGCCAGTGTGGCCAAGTAGATATTTTGGCCGTGTGTTGCAGAGTCGGCATTTACCTGCAATGAGAAATGAGTTAACATAACAAGTAATGAAATCAAATCTTTGTAATGCGACTTTTGAATTAGCGTACGGTGTGTCTCGGCATTACGGGACTCAAAATCAAACTGATGCAACTCAAAAATTGAGTTTTCATTATGATACACACAATACAATGTTTACAATACATGCAGCCGTTGATGTATAGCTTTGTCATAAGAGCACATAAACGTTCAAAAGTTAAAGTTGACCATCAGAAAGAAAAGGTCGTTAAAAATATAGATTGTAATCCAAATAAACAGTTTTTTTCTACTGTGCAGAGGTTCGTTCGTCTTTTTCTTACGACCAAAACTTTTCGAGCTATACCTGTATTTTTTAGGGGGTCTCGTAACACCGGGACACCCTGTATACTGTTCGGTCGGTTAATATTATCGTTTTAAAAAGCTAAAAAATTCTGTATTAGACAGAAACTCAAATGAAATTTTGACAGAAGTTAAAGCTCAAAGTATTCATGCATTTAATCGATAAAATTGGTTAAATACACTACCAAATTAAACCATATTCTGAAGACTCGAGTGCATATGTACAGGGTGGTCCACAATAAGGTTTTCTTTTTTCAAATACTTATAGTAACTGCGTAACTAATGGTCGTAGAAACTTCAGTTTGATCTCATTTTCAACGCAATTTATTTTACTTTTATCAGTTACGATCATTTTGTATTCATAGACGTAGTTTACGAACAGACAACCAAAAAGTGTGGGTGATTTATTTTGCCATTACGCGAGGGTAATTCTAAAAGCGCAATCTGTGATTTTACTTACATAAAAAAACATAACACCAAGACATGCTCAATGAACCTAGACACACTCAATGAAGAAATTATTCCACAGCTGCAAGCTGGTTAGGGGCATAGATTTGACAGCGTGTGGTGGAAGCAGTGCGGAGCTCCATGTCACAGAAATATTAGCGTAAAGAACACTTTAGCAGAAGTTTTTGGCGATCATGTCATTGGAGTTGGACATGCAGTAGAATGACCACCGTGCAGTCCTGATCATACTCCGTGCGATTTTTTTCATTGGGGTCATCTCAGAGATGAAGTTTATAAAACACCTCCAACAGACCTGGAAGATTTACGTGATCGTATCATTCACAATGTCAATGAACTTAAAAACAATCCAAGAATTATTAGAAAATCAATGCAAGAAATAAGAGTCAGATGTCAAAAGTGTCTTGAAAACAATAGTGGTCATCGGTTACAATGGAAACATTATGTACTTCTGATTAAGTAAAAATTAAATATTTTGCTTTAAAAAACCTATTACTGTCATTTTTTATATGCACTGTTTTTATGTAAGTAAAATCACCGGTTGCACTGTTAGAATAACACTCGGGCAATGGCGAAAAAATCATCCTCAATTTTCGATTACCTGTTCGTAAACTATGTCTATGAATACAAAATGGGTTTACCTAATAAAAGTACAATAAATGGCAGAGAAAATGATATCAAACTGAAGTTTCTACGACCATTAGTTATGCAGTTCTAAGTATTTGAAAAATGTAACTTTTTTGTGGCTCACCCTGTATATCATGTTCAAAAGAGGAAACCTTTTGTTTCTTATTGCCCCTTTGTTATTGAAATTCTTTCGAGAGCCTCGCATGTACAAGGAGTATATTGTAAAATAAAGAATATTTCAATGTATTGTCCACCTCTTTTGTGCAATGATTCCATCCATTGCATTTATCCGTCTAATACAGCACTTAAGTGTTGTTTTTTCTATTGACATCGTCCGTATTGGAAAAAAAATTCATTTATATCGTTCCACCTGTTAAAATTTCTACGAATATTGCTCCTACCGAAAACAAACTTTCGAAATTTCTGAGTTCTTCCCACATTTATTGATTCTTTCACTTCCAATTGTGACTCCAAAACAGCCCGCGAAGAATGCCTACAAATTGGCTTGATAAGATACTTAAGAAAAGACATCCGTGCACGTTTTGCATCTTTGCCGGTTTTTATAAGGAATAAACGCATTCCTCACCGACGATCACTGCGATAGGAAGAGTAAAAAAGTTAATATGACCAGAAACGCAGAACATTGGTCGGGCACTGGCGGAAATGAACATACAGGGCTGCGGTGGGGCCTGTTTTGGCTCCTCAGCCAATACCATTCGAAGAGTCGATGGTGCAGTTATTAGCCCTTTATTGCTAGGCTCGAATCAAAGGCAAGACCTCAATGGGTAGGGCAAGAAATAGCAAGAAAGTAGCAAGAAAATGTTGACCGTAAACGCCTTCATAGAAGCCGCAGGGCAAGAAATCTTCATAAGTTTGCAGTTTCCTAAATAAAGTTACACCATCGAAGATTGTAATTCCTCATTTGAAATGGAATACCTCAGCTTCCAGACCTGGAAATTATTTTAGGAAGAATTAACCCACGACTGAATTAAAATACATAGACGGTAATAACTGGACATCATCATAAAAAGAACTGACTACCTCAGAGAATGAATAGTGAATCGTTGCATGCAAAACTACACATGACTAATTGATGGTAGAAAATATTCTTACCTGGCTACATTTGAGTATGAAAAGATTAGGGAATTAACATTTTCAGCTGTCGTAACGTTTAACCATTTTTTCCAATCTTAGCGTAGCAAAACATTTATGAAATGTTAGCCAAACGTAGTTAAAATGTGACGAAACCATTCATGTTAATAATCATAAAATATTTTACTTACGTTTAAAATATTGTGGACGTCATATGCGAAAAATTTTGGTTGTCCATAATGTAGAGTACCTAATTTAACTTTCTAAGGTTAATATAAGTATCTAATGTTCATGGTCACGTAACTGTAAACGGCAAACCGAAAGATTACAAAACAACACCTGGACCAACAGCAAACAAAGATGTTACAAGCATGACACGAAGACAAGCACCAAACAGAGATGCTACGAGCATAATACGAAAACAAACACAAAACAGAAATATTACAAGCACAGCATAAAATGAAGCACAAAACAGAGATGTTACAAGTACAACACAAAGACAGAGACAAGCACAAAACAGAGATGTTACAAGTACACCACAAAGACAGAGATAAACACAAAACAGAGATGTTACAAGTACACCACAAAGACAGAGACAAGCACAAAACAGAGATGTTACAAGTACAGGGTGGTCCATAAGTAAGATACCTTTTTAAAATTATTATAGCTATACAACTACAAATGATAAAGACATTTGGTTAATTCAAAATGAATGAGGAGATTTCAAAGTTTTCTACCAGCGTATCAAGTCTACCGAGAGTCACAACATGTTGCTCAAAAAATTCATAAAATCCACCCCCAAAATGAATCGCTACGCAATGGAACAACGAGCAAAAATGGTGGAACTTTACTTCCGATGTATTTGTTCGGTTACTGCAGTTCAGAGGAATTACAGGAATATTGATGGCATTGAATTTGAGACAAATTTGAGACAAAATGTGCCTCATCAGTCATTAATGAATTCTTTACAAAGCTTTCATTTTCTACAAGCTGCAGAAATCTATTCGCAAATCTAATCGCTTTTGGTGGTCTGTGGGATGAAGTTCTTGAGTTAATTGATATATATATGGATGATACTTTAGATCGCTTACCAAAATACGTTACAGTGAGGCACGTGGCATTCTCAGTTGAATTGAACGTCTCCTAGTTGACGTTTTGGGCCGATCAGCAACACTCGTTGCAACAAGCTGAATTGAAGAACCAGTTCGTATGGTCCGTAGCCTGCCACAACGTTGTCTGTCTGCTGTCGTCCCAGTTTCTCTAAATTTCAATACCAGCTTTTTTATGCATTTCTTCGAAGGACTTCTTTCAATACCATCAATATTCCGGTAATTCCTCTGAACTGCAGTAACCGAACAATTAAATCGGAAGTAAAGTTCTACTATTTTTCCTCGTTGTTAAATTGCGTAGCGATTCATTTTGGGGGTAGATTTTATGAATTTTTGGGGCAATATGTTGTGATTGTAGGTAGACTTGATACGCTGGTAGAAAACTTTGAAATCTCCTCATTCATTTTGAATTAACTAAATCTCTTCACCATTTGTAGTTGTATAGCTATAATAGTTTTAAAAAGATACATTACTTATGGGCCACCCTGTACAACACAAAGACAAAGACAAACACAAAACAGAGATGTTACAAGTACAACACAACGACAAGCCCGGACCTGAAAATTTGCTTCTTCTGGAATCCCTGGAGAGGCCGCAGGCGCAGGAGTAGAGTTTTGAAGTCTCCTTTCCGCCTCTCCCGCCTCCACCTCTCCCGCCTCCACCTCTCCCGCCTCCACCTCTCCCGCCTCCACCTCTCCCGCCTCCGCCTCTCCCGCCTCCGCCCACTCCTGCATCATCCTGCACGCACACCACAACGTGCACACATAGCAACAAAAGCCAACGCAAAAGGAAACATTTTAATCAGTATGCGTTTCAGAACACAACAATTTGATCTTCCCTTTCACGTTGGTTCTTGTTTTCATTTCAATTGCAAGTTTAAAAAAAATACTAATATATCTTCTAATTCAAATTAGAATTTTATTTGTGAAAAAATAGTCAAATTTATGCCGAAACTTCAGCAGTTATGTGCACGTGTTGGTTGAAATACAACTAATCCAGAAGGAAAAGTAGAAATAAAAACAGTATTTAACAGTCCATGTTAAGCTACTTTGGAATATAATGCAGCAATTTTTCATAAGTATTTAAATCAAAATGAAATAATGCTTAGTTGTTGATATAAATAAGGAATACACGCATGATAATTTAAGCTGGAATAGAAAACTGATTGAGGATCTAGTCTCCTAGTTGATTCATTTCAATTTTCTGTTCCAGCTCAAATAATAATGTAACTATTCTTATTTATACTTAGAATTCAGAATCATTGAAATTATATTCAAGTATTGTGTGATTGTAGAGGATCTGAATTATCATTTAAGCTATATAATAAACTTATAACAATTTCGTCCTGAAGACTTTCTACTCAACACTTGTCCACCTCGACGTAGGAAATCCAGTAGAGCACTCAAGTGAAATATTTTTGTTTGGAAAAAGAACTCAGTTGTGTGAGATGAGAGAGAGTTTATTGATGTATAGCTTACAATAACTTTTGGGCATATTTTTTCTCAATTAATTATTAATTGAGAAAAAATATGCCCAACAGTTAGTTTAGTGGAATGTTTTTTCTGCAGCTTAATATAATATGTATCACAGTTATAGAAAATATGTCTTACAGTTGAATTAAATGTCTCACAATTAAGTGAAATACGTCTTACAGTTTACAAAAATGTTTCTTACAGTTGAATAAAGTTCCCATACTTGCCATCCGATTCTCAGGAAGAGGTGACAAAAAATTATTCGTGGCATTGGCCAGACAAGTGGTTCTTGTCATAAGAGACTTTATGAGAATTGGGGCCTGAGTTACTGCGGCGCGCCTGCTCTCGAATTTCATGCATGACTCCAAACTTTGACGACGTCGGTGCTGTGCCGCAGAACAACTAAATTTTTTTCTTATAAAAACTTCAGTAAATTCCTTCTCGCATGTTCAACAAAATGTTGCGACCTTATCGAAATGTTGCGAGTGCAGCAAGATGTTGCGAGTGCAGCAAAACGTTGCGAGTGCAGCAAAACGTTGCGAGTGCAGCAAGACGTTGCGAGTGCAGCAAAACGTTGCGAGTTCAGCAAAATGTTTCGAGTTCATGAATTCATGCAAAAAAAAATATAAAATAATCTTTCTCAGGGCATCATGTTAGTTGCTGTACCGACATTTCTTAGTCACCTGGCGTAAATGAAGTTCAAGTATTGACCATCACAAGATACTATTAGGTTGTCTCACATGAAATGTATATAGAGTAGTTTTCTTTATCAACTGTACTCGAACATAAGCTTAATTATTTGTATGCAAATGGTTAATTTTAAGTATCTTTTATTCCAGACCAAAATTGTCTTTAAAATCACTACTCTTAATCCTATGGCGATGTTAACAACAGAACAATATCGAACCATTTTCTTGTACGAACACAAACTGGGTCACTCAGCTGCCGAAGCCTTACGAAACAACAAGCGAGCTTTTGGTAACGATGTTGTTGATACCCGAACTGTTCAGATATGGTTTCAGATTTCGTACAGGAACTGAGAGCATAAACAATGAACCAAGAGGGAAACTAAACCCTTCACTCCAACATGATGAATTGAAGAATTTGGTCGAACAAAATCCGAGAACAAAAGTTCGGAGAATTTTATCACAACTCAACACATCTCGTCCAACTGTTTCTAAACACTTGAAAAAAATTAGAGAAGTCAAAAAGATGGACAGGTTTTGTCCACATCAACTTAACGAATTCCAAAGGAACAGGCGACTCATAGTGTGCTCAATGTTGGTTTCTCAGCCCAAACAAGATTCATTTTTGAATTTAATCAATGGGCAGAAATGGATACTCTTCGATAACATTAAAAGAACTGGGCAGTAGTTAGACCCAGAACAGTCGCCGAAACCCTATCCGAGACCACCATTGCACCTGCAAAAGTTTATGGTCATTATTTGGTGGTCTGTAGAGGGAATCATTCATGTTTCATTTTTGCAACAAGGCGATACTGTAACAGCAGTATCTTACTGTCAAGACATTAATCGCATGCATGAAAAATTGAAGAAGAAGCATCCAAGACTAGTGAATAGAGGTGGACCAATTTTGCTGCACGATGGTGCACGACCCCACACCTCTAGAGCTGCACTCGACCAGCTCCAAAGTCTGAATTATGATATTTTGCTCCATCCTCCCTATTCTCCTGATATCTCTACCATTGATTATCACTTGTTCAAGCATTTCGAACTTTTTATTCGCGACAAAAGATTCTTAAATTAAATACAGTGGAAGCATTTGATCAGTTTATTTGTGGAAAAAAGACAAGTTCTTTGAAGATGGAATGTATGCTTTAAAAAACGTTGACAGAAGGTCATAGAGAAGGAGGGATCATATATTGATACAAATACACGCTTTACACCAATTATTTTCTTTCATTTTCAAATACAACATTTTATTTGAACCTAATATTGACCATGACACGATACTAACTATTGACTATGACACGATCCTGAATATTGAAATGATACTAAACTAAGTTCACGAGGTTGACGTCATTGGATGAAATTGTGGCGATACGTTTTTATTATATATATAATATATATATATATGTATATATATATATATATATATATATTGAATATATATAAATTGAATTGATTGATTAATTAATAATATAAAATGAAAAGTTTTTTGGCAACTTTTAATTGTACATTGATAGATTGGCAATGAGTTATTTTTTTTCTCATAATTTACGTCACCTTGGTTTCAAAGCATGTTTTTTTCTTTTTGATATTCATTAATTAATCAATTCAATAACATTATATATATATATATATATATATATATATATATATATATAAAATGAAAACGTATAGCCACAAAATTTACGAAAAGAAAACTCAAAGTCTTGTCCGCTTGTTTGAATAAAAATATTTAAATTACTAAGCTCGCTCATAAGATGGAGTTTCCATTATGAATTCTGGTTCTCTTTTTATTAGGTGAGAAAACATGGCATGATAATGCAACAACACTGTACATCAGCACATTCATCATGTAGAAGGCAGGTTTAATAAAGAAAATTCGAAATTATTTTGTCACACGTATGCCATTCACTTAAGCTTGTTCTTTTAAAAGACAGTAGAACGGTCAGTGAACTTTGGCTGCAAGCTTTAACTCTCGCTGGTTTGGCCCTGCAAAATCATTCCACAGAGACTTATAAAAGTCATATCTAGAATACCTTCCCACCGCTCGCCCCAGTGCATTATCTTGTAGTTACGCCGACTTAATTATCTCGGAAAAAATTGTCTCTTTTAAATGTAAGGATACTTATAATAGCAGGGTGCTTGATCGTTCAGTCAAAATATTTCTATTTAAAGACACTTTACGAGTGAAAAAACTTACGTAAACAGTCACCTTAGTTACGTAAACAGTTGCATTAGAGACGTAATTAGTTGCATTTGATTGTTCATAAATCATAACTGATGTCGTGCAACATGGTATGAAAAAAATTTGGATCTTTATGTTATTAAAGGGAAACATGGAGTACATGAATGTTGCTAGAATTAAGGTACCCAGGAGATGACAATAGAAGAACCACTTAATTTATATTAACGAATATTCGTGTGTATATTTTATGCTGATTCGTTAAAATATATTCCTAATTTACATTCAAAACTTCGTCCCACAGTAATAATTTCATAGACTTCAAATAATTTGCCTGCACACGTTAAATGAAAAATAGTATCAAAATAAAATAACGTTTACTCTCATATCCCCGCTCCAGAAATACTTTTTGCTCAATTAAAATGGCCCTAAGCCTTTCAATTCACTCAGTGGAAGTGCTCTGAGCCTCAATGCATTTTACATCTCATTACTTCTCAAAAGCCCTTCACTGTTCTCAAACCCCGACCTAAAAACAACGAGAAGCCCTCGCTTTTCAACGACCTTAAAAACTCGTAAAAAATTTCGAAAGACCTGCATGAGGAGCAGGGCACAGAATTCTTTGGAGACCCGGCACTGCCTGTCACTGAAATGGAGCTCCGGTGTTTTTTTCCGGTGCATAAAAATAAAGAGCAGCAAAACAGTCGAGTACCTCGAGAAAGGAGCTGGTAAAGACCTCGGGGACTTCTCACGGTTCAATGAAGACCAACGAACAGAGAATTTAGTGTCCACAGCAAACGTTGTTGCTTCTATTTTGTGCAACATATGGATAAGAATATTGATTCGAATAAGTATCTTTAATGCACATTTTGTAATGGATAGTTCCCTCTTTTTTCAAATTAATGCAGATTTATTTTAAATTGTTGAGATTAGATATATGGACATTGTTATATTCCTGTTTCATCCTATAAAATAAGCATTAGTGTTATGCTAATGAATGCAGTTCTAGGATTTCAAATCGCCCCCATGCATCAGTCTTCTGCCTTCTCTGATGCTGCGTCGGTTCTCAAGGTACCCAACTTATTTCAAGACCAAAACACATTCATTTTTGCTAAGAACAGTTCATTTTCAGCGACAGTTCATGGAGGTCAATAATCTCATTACAGTTTCTTTCCGTTTCCAAGCTCTGACCTGGGTCTCTTTTCCTCAGTTTGAGCTCCTCGACTATACTAGGGTTCCAAAGTTACTAGATTTAGATCTTTATTGCATCCCTAAAATGCGCTGTCGAAGTTTGAAGTTAGTTCTTCAATACTTAGGGCGGGACTTGTTAGACGGCAGAATTTTTTTAAGAAACTGAGTCTCTATTACGTCCCAACTGAAGCTACCCAGGCCATAAAGTTCATAATTAACATTTGAGTCTCATTTCGGACATAGCCCGTTCACCTAAAGAAATGCTGACTGCACGGCGTTGTGAACTTTCGGGAACTACAAAAAAGCTTTTTGTGACTATAACACTTTCAGCCAGACTGTCCAATTGCTTCCGGACCTCCGATCTAATGTTATTTGGGCAATCTGATGCGTTTTGGAAGAGCTAATGTTTTTTGGCAAATCAAATGTTCTTTGGCCCATGTAATGTTTATTATCCAATCTGTCACTTTTTGGCCTATACATTACTTTTAAGCCGCTATATTGCTTTTAGGCCGATCTATTGCTTCTAGGCCGATCTAATATTTTTTCGATTTCGTAGTTATCCTCCACGAACGCTCCAAAGAAACATCTCGAAGCCAAGGCCAAAGATTTTCAAACACATCAAAGCGCCTGGTTTTAGTATACCGAAACCTCATTTGTAACATCGAAAGGATCAGGGAAATTTTATATTATACTCTTTCAGAAAAGTTAAAGTATTTAAAATTATCTCTTTCAATTGACTCGCTTAATGATACTGTATCCTTAGACCAGATATATCGGAAGCACGTCCGGCAATAAAATGTAGTCCATGCATGCAGCAAAAAAAAAATTATTATACATTAATGAAGAAATTTTCATAAAGGAAAATTTTTACCTTTACGCTTCAAACAGGAGCTTCCTCTGTAAAATAAACTACTTAACTTGTTCATGTGCTCGTACATACAACAATAAAACCATCTATTCTCTTTACTTACTAATGGTCCAATAATTGTAGAACCAGCGACTCCACAAAAACAAGATTTTAAGATACAGTGCGACAACATAACTTCCTTTTTTCAAAGCAAAATGCATTTAAAAAAAGGAAGTTATGTTTTCAAATCCTGTTCTTCCATTAACTAAAGGGTTTTAAACCAGGATAGACTTGCAATGGCATGGGCAGCTATATACATAAATGATGAATGAAATAATGATCACAGTATTTATTCAAATATTTCTCCCGGTCTCATGCTCATGAGACGAACAAAGCAGCACTGTCACTAGCACATGCCACGAGTTTTATGCTTTCTGGCTTTTATGAGTAGAAAAAATACGTTACAGTCCCTAATTGTAAACGTAGATTATCTGCATGTAGAAGAAAGAACCTGTTATTTCGACTTTCATGCAAGGAATACACTATTATAAACTCATCACATTTAAAATACAAGAAATTTTTTATATGATTGTGCTCCCAAGTGTCTCAATTCAGAACAGAATATTTTGTCTAAACCAAATAACACTGGAGAATGCTTGTTCGAAACTTTTAAACTTATTTGAAAACTTTTAAAACTATAAGGAGGTTATTTATTCAAACAATGTATAAGACCACAATAACAGCCTCTGAATAAGGGTTCAACTTTGTCCTGAAAGAAATCCCAAATTACAATTTTGATACTCAGAATTTGTGAAATTTCCATACCTTATCTCGTTGTCTTGCAGAATCCAACCTACGCAACATTGTTTTTAATATTCGACAACTCAACGCAGAACCCAGATGTAGGAACCTTATGGCAATCTTGTTTGTGACATCAACCGCCTTCGTGTCTAACATTGAAATCTACTAGCCTCTTTCAAAGAAAACGGATACTTGAAATTCTGCGAAACGCACAGTTGTCTCGCAGTTTTTAGTGTCAGGACGCTGTTGGAAGCTAACTCACTAAGTGAAGCAAATTTGAATGGGCAATAAGTTGAAAAATAACAGTACTTTGGCAAATTTGTATCTGTTGAGCATGGTTTTATACCGATATCATTCAATTTTATGCCAGTTCTGAGAAATGTATAAAAACAGAGTACTATTCTACAAAAAACAACAACATTGGTATGCGTTCATGTTCAAATTTATTTTTCCTGTGTTATCAGGGAGGATATTTAATTCTCTCTTCTTTTTGTAGATGTAATGTGGCGCATCTATAGAGAAAATCCGTCACTGTTTTCTAGTTTTCTGCAGACCAACAATAAAAGTAACACTGAATATAAACATGAAATGGAAATGTACGGGACACTATGACTCCCTTAAGATTATGCGAAGTTGTAGCAACTCTTTATGTATTCCCAGCGCATCGTGAGCGCGGACGACCGTTGAGGAGCGTAGGTGTAGGTGTACATACGTAGCGTGAGATAAAGAGTAATTTTTGCAATGAAATTCACATGTTATTACATGCTGTCGCAGTACGAACAGAAGCATAAGTGTCGTGGAGGACGATACTTGAAACGAGTGTTCGATGTGATGGTTCTGAGCGAAGGGAGGCATTGTGACTTGGAAAATATTTTCTCTTCCTCTTACAAAATGGTAACCTCCAGAAACAGGAAACGTGTTCTTTTAGAGTAAGCTATGTAAACAGCACCTGTTGTACATCATAAAATGAGTTATTTTTGTAATAATGTTCTGAAAAAGACATGAACTTTTCGTACGAAGTCCTTAAATGAGTTTTAACCTTTTCAGAAAACTATTCCGTAGGTTTAACGTTCCCACTCCCAATTCGCAACTAAAAGCGCACAAATTCAAAATTTTATGTAAAGTATTTAAATTTTCAAAAGGCGTACCTTCTGAATAAAAAATAAAAAAATTAGAATTTTTGCCCATGGGAGGGTAATTACTCTTCCCTGAACGTATTTTTTTGTGGCCGGGCCCAATTAATTAGAGCTCTAAAAGAACCAATTTTCTACTTCTTTGGCCTGGAAATTAGGCGAGCATCCGGAACAAAAGTTGACCAATACGCCGAGTGGCTTCCTTCCCATCGACAGTCCGAGAGAGGACGACTCTGCTGCAATGGCTGCCAATGATTTTTTCGGCCTAAGGGAACGACGAGTTGGAAGAGAATTTCTGCGTCTGCTGTAGTTCTTAGGACCAAGAACTGACGAGTTGGGAGAGAATTTCTGCATCTGCTGTAGTTCTTAGGACCAAGAACTGACGAGTTGGGAGAGAATTTTAACATCTGCTGTAATTTTCATGTCTAAGGGAACGATGAAGTTGAAGTTAATTTCAGTGTCGGCGAATGAATTTTTTGCCTAACCAGACAGACGAGTGAGGAACAATCAAACTTATAAAGCTCGTGTGTTTTATGAAGCACGGAGGTAAGCATACGGTCAATATTTTCAGGTTGTCGAAGGAAGGAATGAAAAATATAAAAAAGGAAGAAATTCTACAAATTCAGTTTACGATTGAAAATCGTACGTAATTCATTGATGAAAAGCTTAATGTTTTTCAGCGCATTTTTAATGGAGATTTCTTCTAAACTTCTCAAAGTGTACGAATATAGTATGTTAATCGCCAACGAGGTTCTGTAATTATTTTTCACTTCATAATTTCGACCAATCATACAAATGCGCATGACAGGAGATTCAGCTAGTCACAGTTCGAATACGGTTTTGAAATGGTTTGAGTACAGATGTACGATTAAAACATGCTGCAAAAATGCTGCAGATATGATAAAGCATAAAATAGTAATATGTACGACAGTAAAGCATGTTTGCGATTTAATATTATAAAACAAAATTGAAAAAAGTACGAAATTTTTTTTCGGATATGGGAAAAATTCAAACTGTTAAAATAGTTTTGATACATACGAAGCGGTAAATGTTTACTACACCAGAAGTATTTGTAAGCTTTACAGCATATACATAAACAAATTACAATCTTTCTACGTTAGTAGCTCTCGATTGCGAGCTTCAATTACAATGTAACTTACATTTTTTTGCAAGGAGTAAATATTGTTTATAAAAAACAATAGCTCTTACGAGGCAATTATTGATCATGAAAAATCAAGTGTTTTCTTTAATAGGTCGTTGATCCGCTTTCCTTCGTAAGCATATCCGCCGCAATAACAAATTTATTCTGATGGTTATTATTCCAATAACCCTTAATAGTCTATTGAACAATATTGAAACAATAATACCCAATTTATTACTGTGATATTTCTCACTGATATCATGTAAATACTCAACTCGGCTTGCACTTTTAATACTACAATCTACAGGGAAAAATACTCAATATTTAAGACACGATTTACAGTACCAACATCACAACGTCCATACCACTAATAATCCCAGTATCTGGTCCACTGTCTTCCCATTAATATGAATAATAATATTACGGATAAAAACTAATAATAAACAAAACACTAGAAATAATCATTATAATAATAATAATAATAATAATAATATAAATCTTCAGCGCATCAATGGAAAGTAAAGAATAGGCAGGGCTGTTTGAATAGAAGCAACATCGACATTCAGTGATGAGTATCCCCAGCAACTATGATTTTGCTGCCTTAATGAAGCTGTATTTGCATCAATATGGGTGCTGCAGCAGTAACACAGGGAGCGCCAGCAACAGCTGCTACAGCAGCAGCGTGCCACACCACGGCAGCTTTAACACAAGATCTCCCACCACACTGTTTCCCCCCCGTACTCCACCAACACCCCCTTTCCAACCTCCTCATCTGTAACACAGCTCCCTAGACACCCCTTCTCCAGGGTCCCCTTCTCCTGGGTCCCCTTCTTCTGGACCCCCTTCTCCTGGGTCCCCTTCTCCTGGGTCCCCTTCTCCTGGGTCCCCTTCTCCAGGGTCCCCTTCTCCAGAGTCCCCTTCTCCTATGTCCTCTTCTCCAGTTTCCTTCCTTCAAGATTCCTCCTCCCCAGCTCCCCTTGCTTCAATTGAGCTGTACATCACGCTTAATAATCACAGTATTCGTGATACTGGCAGACCACTCAGTCCACAATACCTGGCTTCTATTTACACCTAACTAGTGATGCCTGGGTGCCATGACATCTTTGATACCAGCGTACAATTAGGCGAAAATAATCAAGTCATGGTGTTTCAAAATAATTAATTTTTTACCCGGTTAGCACGTAATAAACACAAATCCTTCTGGAATAATGATAAATGTTCATCACCAACACCTCATTACCTTATGGATAAAAAATTATGAAGCAGCTGAATAGGTTTTACTGTGATAAGTAAATGTGAGACATACCAATCCCAATCTTTAACTACAGGGACTGTAATTTGACTGAATTTTTTACTAAACACACTAAACAATGCTATATGAAGCCGATGAAACTCAACTTTTCACATCCCAAAAGTACTGTATAGAAGTGCACGATCCCAATATAGGTACAAATTTTAAACATTCAATTTTACAAAAAGCAATTACGTATATTTTCGTGTTTCGCGCATGTCTCTCTATAGTAGTTGCCACACCACACGACACGCCACACGACACGCCACACGACACGCCACACGACACGCCACACGACACGCCACACGACACACCACACGACACACCACATGACACACCACACGACACAGAGATAAGGGAGCCCCGTATAAGCTCACAGCTGATGACGACCGCCGACACAGAACTTAACTCCAAAACTTTTTCCTTATCGCGTTAATTAAGCAAAGTTTTGAAATGTTTTTTCTGAACTTCGATCAGAAAAGGAAAGTTTGGATTAATGGATTTGCTTCGCCAGAATTCCATTGATAGAATATGGACAGGCGCCCGTTACCTGGACGTAATTTACGGTGTAACTGGCAACAGTGCGTCCGCACCACCGCTAGAGCGAGGAGGAAAGCAGTGGGGGCGAGGAGGAAAGCAGGTGGGGGCGAGGAGGAAAGCAGGTGGGGGCG
>VCRD01006941.1:9178-20393 GCA_006783055.1 Trinorchestia longiramus
TTCTCTTATACGGACTTGGTAAACTGAGAGTAGTCCACTTCACCTGGGTAGCATTGCTACAGCTTTGGATCTGGTATACTGGACTACTGTAAGTAGTCTACTTCACCTCGACACCAACGCGACATGATCATTCGAGGAGACTAGACTAGAGGACAGTAGTCTACTCTCGCTCGACGATCCCTGGTTTTTGGCAAATGTGTCGAGTAGTCTACTAATGCTTTCCAGCCTTCAATTGAAGATTAAATTAGCAAGTAATGAGTAAATATTTTAGCCTTTTCTCATATTCGACATCACAATATTTTTCCTTAATTATTTATAACATTATTAACATTTTTAATACCAGTAATTTATGAAGTATTTGATTAAATTAACCTATATATGTTTTGAAACTAGCTTTTCCTAAACGCTTAAACATGTAGGTATGCATCTAATATTTTCGACCAGCGTGGAAGGTTTTATGCACCAATTATTATTATTATAGTATTTGATTATAGTACATTACAGAACTAAAAAACTTCATGAATCATATATGTCTTTATCAAAGAAAAACAGTCATGGAAATCGTACATTTCTAGTAATGACACGAGAGGTCGTGGATTGAAGTCATAACGCTCTGCCAAGTCATTAACATCAAAGCCATGCCTTAATTTTCTCTTTTGAGAGTCCCAGAAATCATCGCCGTCTCCAGGAATTGAAACAGAAAACACTCGCTTTTGAAGCGAGAGTTTTACCCCTGAGCTACCGATTGAGCATGAAACCTCATCTACATAATATCAAAAGTAATAATATAATTATTTGCATTTGAATCATCCAGTAGAGCTCTTTGTGACCTCATAAAACACTTTCACTGTCACAGTTCAAATAAATGTTGCTCGGGATTTTGAGAATTCCGTACGTAAATCAAAAATATTATTTTATTATAGAACGTATATTGAATTCAGTTTAAAGAGATGAAACATTCACCACACAATAGATTGCGGATGAAAGATCAGCCATATAAAAAAATGACATAGGAAAGTTAATTATGAAAAAAAATAAACAAGTGACAGAGACATCATGACCCATGAAATGAAAGTCAATAATTTTATAATTATTAACTTTCCTTCATTGTGCAGCATGGGCCATTGGATTTACAATAAGATCTTTACCATAAATTCTTCTCGTGACCATTGAAAAATGGTTAACAATTTATAAGTAGGAGAAACTTACTTATATGAAATGCAAAGATGAATGTATAAAAAGTGTTCTCTCTTATAAACGAATTACATAATATAGAACAGTATGATGAAAAATTTTGCTTATCATAATATGAGTGTAAAGATTTGTTGTACTGTTCATGGCAGCTGAGATCGTTTGGTCACACAGTAATCGCTCACATTTGATTTTAACTCTGGATTTTTATTTTATTTTAAAATATTTTTCATACGAAATTCGTAAACTGCTGTCCTTTGTTGATTTTCAGTACTTAAAGATAGCGAAGAAGATGAAATAAACAATTTAAGGTCCTAACAATAGCTAACGCGAACGAAGAGCAAGAAAAAGTGTCAGAACAGTTGCAACCACCCCTCACAAAAAGCTGATCCTCATCTGCTTATCAGACTCTGGGCGTGACCAAATAGACATTACGTTACAACGACGTTCAAACGCGTTTCAAGTGTCGCACCTGGACATTCAAACTCGTTTAACCCTTTACGGTACGGTGGGATACTAAGTCCCCCACGACTTTAGGTACATTTACCCCTTTTTACGCTCAAATCCTGTGCCTCAAAGGGTTAAAGCGTCGTTCCTCGACGAAAAATGATTTCAATGTATTTAAATGCATTGTATTTAACTACACGATCTTGTATATAAACACAGTGTTTAAATACACGATTTAAATGTGCTTGAAAAAACAGTTTTATACACTTAATTTTATTCATATACGTTTACAACTAGTGCCAACAGTGATTATTAGTCATCCAATCCCTAGTGCGGTAGTAGTGATTCACTGGCTACGGAAGTATACATAGGAAATTCCACGAGAAGTGATCATGCAACCCCTCTCCTGAAAAAGCTCAGTTGAACCTCGATAAGAACAAAGAATACTCTTTTTCGAAGCCAGGAAAGGTGTGTAGTGCTGTGTCAGCCCTTTCCATGTTTCACATGAAATAAATTCCGTTCCTTGCTAACACTATGTTTCTTTATTTTTGGATATTTTACACAGCTTCTTCTTGGAATGCATATACTGTACATTGAACAACAGTGTCGAATTACTGAACCATTACCAAATACCAACCAATTCACTAATATTACATCACTCAACGAATTTAACAACTGTTTTGCCCTGCCCTGATTGCGGGATCAACTCGTACTGACATGAGGCTTAAACGACTGGTGTTCAGAAGCTTCTATTAATTTCGACCGAAGCATGGGAAAATACGCTACTCTTAGGAAAACAATTATGGGTAGTTGAAAAATACCATAATATATTGGTATTAAAACTTCCAAGTGTGTTATTTCATTTAATATACCATGTTTTTCATTTGGCTGATTTTTTTACCACAAATGTTAAAAAATAATTGACTTCGCAATATTTTCCTCTGTACTTCAGTGAACAAAACTTTGATTGCTACGCGGGGGGCCAAAACATAAATTCTGAGCTTAGTCAGTATCAGTATTCTCTAACTGAACCTTTGACCTCAATGAAAGTTTCAATAGAATGTTTATCTTTTCGTACTGTTGTGTTCATCGCCTCACCTATGCTAAAAAATTCCTTCTATGAAAAATTTCCACGAATCAATGATCAAGAAATTACAAGTGTATATTTGAACTGAAATTTTTTTTATTATTTGAATGAAAATCTTATACGACAATCCTGAAAAAAAAAATTAATCTAATAACGGTAATATGAGTTTATTTGCAAGTACATGATTGCTTTTTTAAACTGTTGTAATAATATTTTACACAAAAAATACGTACAAACTAAAAAGAAATACATGTACTGTATGGTACTACTGTACATGGAATAAATAAAAGTTCAACTGCACTTGATGTGTACGTGCTGAGGTGAGCTGATGTCATAAGCGGAAGTTGGAGAGAAGGAAGAGGGATATTGATGTTACTGTTTGGAAGGGGTGACACCTTCCATAAATACTTCAGTTACCATCCCTTCCGTGGTTTTCTCTCTTTCAGCTTTTCTTTCTTTTTTCTGTCTTTTTGAAGTGAGACAATTTTTTTAAATTCTGTCCAACGTCGTCTGTCTATGACGATTTCTCAGAATTTTTCTAAAATGGTCATTAACAGTGTCGTTGAACAAATTGATGCTCCTATTGACCACAGCTGTGTTAGGATGCCATTTTTCCACCACTCTTTGTGTTTTCTCCATGGTTCTTTAATTTCTGCAGTGGAAATGCTTCCCTTACTTTCCTCCTCCTCTGAAAAACGTTCTTCAACTACTTCTTCCTGCTGCTCCCTGCGCAGTTCTTGGAGTTCTTCAGTTGTCATCTCATTTCTCTGGTCTTCGACCAAATCCTCGACATCATCACTGTCTACATCCAAACCCATGGACTTCCCCAGGGATACAATATCATCCACTGCTACAGACTCTGTGTCAAAGGCTTCAATGTCTCTGGCTGCCACACAGTCTTGCCACAGATTCTTCCAGGCCGAGGTAAGTGTCCTTGAAAAAACTTTTTCCGAGGCTTTGATTATTATCCTCACGTAGTGAAAGATATTGAAATGGTTCTTCCAAATGTTCTTGAGTTCTTGTATCCCGTTTACCGGTCGTGTCGAGGCTAATAAATTCAAGTATTAACTAAAGTTCAGGAGAGAAGCTAGTTATATTTAGATTTCGAGCGATTTCACCTACTCGAATACCAATTCTTAAGATTCGACTGACCTCGTAAACACTACTTCTTAATTTTTTTAGTTTTGCGTTACTTTTCGTATGGTAAACCAAGTTTCAAACTCATTACAATACTTGTTATTTAATTCAACGACACTGGCCCCAATCATCTTGCCAAAGGCTTTATAAAATTTCTTTTGAAAAAGAAGTAAATCACCGGATTGGTCGACTGGTGAAAGATCCGGGTTTGATACTCGTAGATGCTGTGCTCTGTTTGTGCTTAACTATTGGCGTCTAGAAATGTCTAGCGATTGCTACGCTGGTCACTTGTTGTAATAATACACTTTCATAACGCTCCTCAAAACATCCCTACTTCAAGTTACTGCACAGTGGACAGGGATTTCGCTTGGAGCATCACTACTACTCCTAGATCTTATCGATAACTATCATCACTATTCTTAAGATGTTAATATTAATAATTGAAAAATCCAACGTATCTGCACTGTATACTTGATTGGAAATGAAATTTCTTTCTGGGTCTTTCCAAAATTTTTGAGATTATGTGTTTGCACTGAATAATTTCAATGAAGGGTTTTTCACTTCTTCAACTGGCAGAAAAATGTGAATAATTTTATTAGATTCATTCCAAATTCAAACGTTTTAAGCACTCGAACACATTCATCAAATTTACGCGAAAACCATGTAATTATCTCAATTGTAATTTCCCTTACCATGGAAACGTGTTCATTTTTTATCTATACGTAATGGGATCGTAATTGTTAATAATGGGGTGAACTTTCTTTCATTATGTATGTATACATGCAACTCATGATAAATAATCAAATTTACATGTCAAACATGTAATAAAATGTTGGTCTTCCTTCAATTTGCAGCCCTCCTGTATATTGAACAGTTGACGACTAATGAACGTCTGACAAACACACCAGCTGTACTGCTCGTGTCTCAAATATGGGAACAAGAGTACCAGAGAATGATTAAAATTGTGTTTATCACTATTATTAGTAATTGCTGAAGTTTATCGATGCATTTATATTTTTAAATACGAATGTATATTAATTTTCTGTGATTGCAGATATAATAATATATGTAATGAGGGGATACAAATAACTCGACAATCAAAAAAAATTATTTGAACTATTTTTAGGATATAAAGCAATTATCTACCTTAGAACGAATACGTAATATTTAACAATAAACATAACTCAGCAGCCACTAAACGTTAAGTTTTCTCGAGCATAAATAATTCATTTTCATATAAGTGAAATACAGCGTGAAAAAGTATTTGAACACTCGGAAAATATGCATTCAATATTTAGAAGGGACGTTTTCATTCCCCACTAATGAGTTCAAACACTTCTTATCTGCTTGATTTAGGTCAGGGGTCGGCAAAGTGGTCGAAATCGACCCCTGGGGGTCGAGGACAGAACTCAAGGGGTCGATAAATTCAGGGGGGTCGGAAGGGGGCCGATTAAGAAAAATAAAAAGAATCAATTAGATTTTTCAAGACCTTGGATACAAATACATTTTTTGTAAAAAAATTTGAAATTTGGTCAAATTTCAATCTACAAAACAAAACTGGAAAGCTTCAATATAAATGTGTTATAAATCAAATTAAATGTTAGGAGTGAACAATTGCTTACAATGCAGTAACCGCAGTCGAGACAGTGTGCGCTAGTGACAGCTACTCAAAGCCTTACCTCCAGCGCAGTATGTGTGTATGTCTGGCGTGTGCCGACGACACATACACAAAATTTGAGTACACCGAGTACACTCTCACTCCTTCCACGCGATACTTTTCACAGGATACTTGTATCAATTTTTAGTAATTATTAACGATGTTACATTTTATTGTTTTCTGTGCTTACTGGGTCGATACGATATAATAGCTCTTATGTATTTTGGTCATACACTTTGTCGTTGAACGAATTCGAACGAGCTTGTAACACGTTTGAAAAAGCCTCAGTCTCGTTTGCAGGTGCTTAGAAGGTCATTTACTCTTAGTTGCCCGCCATCTTTCATTTGGTTTGTGCCTGTCTCTTGCTGCTTGTGTTATTGTGTTTAAAACTTGCACTGCGTTTTCCATAAAGAGTTATTTTCAATACTCATAATGCCCAATAGCAATGCTAAGAAAAAATATCGGTAATATTCTCCGGAGTATTTGAAATTTGGCTTTGTACCATTGCTTGCTAACGAAACTATGCCCGTGTGTTTGTTGTGTGAAAAAACGTTTAGCAATGCTGCTATGAAACCAACTAAAATGAAAGACCATTTAGAAAGGATCCATTCTGATAAGAAAATCAAAGATCTTGATTATTTCAAAACGCTGAAAGTAAAATTAAGAGCTCAGCCAAACTTGAATGCATTTTTAAAATCATCTGCTAGCGCTGATAGTGAAGGAGGTTTGAAAGCATCATACAGTATTTCTCTTAATATAGCATAGAAGGGCAAACCGTACACTATTGGCGAAGAGATCATATTACCTGCTATAAAAGATGCAATCGAAAATGTTATGAAGAAAGACTCTAAACAAGTTCTAAAATCAATACCGTTAAGTGTAAGATCGGCGCAGCGGCGCATTGAGGAAATGGCCTTTGATGTTGAACAAACTGTAACCTCAGAACTCCAACATTTTAAATTTGCTATTCAACTTGACGAATCAACTTTTGGGAGTTCAAATATCCTCATGGCTTCTTTGAGGTTTTATGGCCCGACTCTGAATAATACTGTTGACGAGTTTCTTTTTGCTAATTATCTTGAAACTGGTTCGAAAGGTAAAACGATTCTTTTATGCTTGGAAGAATATTTGAACAAGCACAAATTTCCGTTCGGTAATATTAGTGCGGTTTCAACCAATGGCGCACCAGCTATGGTAGGTCGTTAGAGAGGTTTTTCTGTCTTTCCTACGGAAAAGGTTCCTACTGTATATGCTGTTCACCGTGTTTTACACAGACAGCATCTTGTAGCAAATAACTGAGTGGTGAACTCCATGAAGCATTGAAAGTGTCCATCAGATCTATCAATAAAATTAAAGCCCATCCTCTGAATTGCCGACTATTTGCAAAACTATGTGAAGAAAATGATGAAACTTTCAACCAATTGCTTCTGCACACTGAAGTGAGATGGTTATCAAGAGGCAATAGTTTATAGAGGCTTGTTGAATTATAGGATTCAACAGAAGAATTTTTAAGAAATATAAAACCATCATTATGTGACGAATTAAAACGGTGAAGGAGCAATTTGTTTTATTTGACAGATCTCTATCCAAAATTTAGCTAGGTACAAAAACGTCTTCAAGGCAAAAATGTAACAATCATTCAATATCGAACAATTATTATGGGCTTTCAAGCAAAAATTGAGCTATTTAAATGTTCACTGGCACGTACAAATTTTGAATATTTTCAAACTTGCGAATGTTGAAAGAGTCTGAGAGCTTTTCAGACAGTGACTTGGAGATATATATTGAACATCTGATCAGATTAAGAGAAGACTTCAAAACACGTTTCCAAGATTCGGAAAATATGCACGTTCGCGAATGGCTCGTCACTCCATTTGATATGAATACAGACAATCAAAGTAATGAATCTGACTCAGAAGTTGAACTTGTCGAAATATGCGTAGATCTGGAAGCTAACGCGTTGTTTGAACGTAAAACCCTTCTGAATATTGGACCCATGTCAGTACTGCCACTAAATATCCCAAGCTCAATGCATGAGCCGAAACTCTATTGCTTGCATTCCTAACTTAATATATGGTTGGAGCTGGTTTTAACCATGCGAATGCAATTCTAACAAAGCAGAGAAATCGACTAAACTTGGAAAACCGTGGTGATTTACGGTTGAAGCTTACCAATTTTAAAACAAATATCAATAGCTTTGCTGCCGCTCATCAAGCTCATCCATCTCTTTAATATCAAGTTTATTGATAAATAGGGAAGTTAATATAGTTTTCATTATTTTGTTTTGATAAAAAGCTTATTGCGGATTTCCATGTCAGTTAATGTTATTGTCAAGTAGCACATTTGTTTTATATAATTAAGTTCATATCAATTTTTTAACGATAAGTATTGTTGGATTTCGAAACAGTCAAAATTCTCTATAGGTAGGTAAACTTCTATTCTTTTCTTTTTTACTTTGTATCAGTGAAAACTGCCTCTTTCTCTTAATATGTATCTTCAAACATTGTATAGGGTGCAACGTAAGATTGGTATGGTTTATAACATTTCTCTTTATTTTTGGTCATCAAAAATGTCAATAATGGTTTAATATTTTTTTTCACCTATTTGTTTGCGTGTGTGTATGGAGGGGGTCGATGTAAATACAAATAGCCTATGAAGGGGCTAACGAGCAAAAAAGTTTGCCGACCCCTGATTTACATGGTGCTTATGACAGTGTATGGCATGAAGAAATAATCTACAAACTGATAGCATCAGGGTTGGAAAAAACTTACGTGAAGTGGGTCAAAAACTATTTGACGGGGCGAATCGCTTCTGTGCGTTTGGGGGCAGTGCAATCAAAGGAAGTGCCTATCACATGGGGACTCCCACAGGGAGCAGTTCTTAGCCCGCTGCTTTTCAACATCATGTTGTCAGACCTGCCATTTGCTGATGGGGTAAAACTTATCATATATGCAGATGATATCACCATACTCTCAAAAGGTGACTTCCTAACAGAAGTGAGAGCTTGCCTCCAAAGGTACTTGGACACTCTAGCAACCTGGTTTAAAAAAATGGAAACTGATAATGAATCCAGCAAATTGTTCACAACAAATCTTCACCAAGAAACACAGCATACCTGATGCAATACTGCGACTGAACAATTCAGTGGTGCGAAACGTAACTTACCAGAGGCTGTTGGTGATTGTCTTTGATACCCCAAGACTCACCTCTGAAGCTCATATAGGAAATCTGGTGCGGGACCTTTGAGAAAGGTTACAAGTGCTGCGAGCCCTGTCAGCGGCACGCTGGGGTGCATCTCGCTTGCTTCTTCGACGAGTGTATATAGCATTTATCAGAAGCAAATTAGAGCACGGATGGCCTGCCTGGTGAATGCTATGGTCAAGCAGACTCAAAAAACTTACTGTCATTCAAAATACGACGTTACGGAACATATTTGGAGTGAGGAAAACCAGCCCAGTTATGTCCCTGGAGGTGGAGTCGAGGATACCCCCACTGGAGCTGCAGCTCCAATTGCTGACAGCTCGCTGGTATATCCATCTCATGAATATAAGGAACTATGACTATACGCTGAAGCAGCTGGGACTAGCAAGGTGAGGACAACAAACCGTATTTGAGACCCAAGCAAGACAAGTCTTAGTCTCAATGAAATCACTCATCCCACGTAGAGTCCGAACAGGAACCCAGATTTCATCTCAGTCGATGCTCCATGTAGAACAGCATACCATGGGCAAGAGGCAGTAAATGAAGTTAATATGCAAGAGGACTTGAATGCAAAATATAGTGGATTCACACAAATTTTCACAGATGGTTCAAAACAGACAACAGTTTCACAGCGGCAGCACTGTTTGTACCGACATTGACACAAGCAGTGGGTTGGAAGCTAAATGCAGCTCATACAGTATTGGGTGCAGAACTGTTCAGAATTCACCAAGCCTTGACTTTTGCCAACAAACACCCTGCTCTACATAACAAAGACCTTGATATTTTGTCAGACTCTTAGTCAGCACTTTACATGTTGAAAAATATGTGGAACCCTAACTACCGTAACATTGTGTATAATATTCAGAAGTTGGCATCTCAAAGACAGAAAGTTTCCAAGGTATGCTTCCAATAGATAAGAGGACACTGCGGCATAAAGGGAAATGAGGCTGCATTTCGAGTACGTGTCCTCAGTAATGAAAATAACAACAGTTTGGACTTACCTGTGCTATGATGAGTCAATCAAACAGCTCTACAACAGCTTCTCGGAGTACTGGAGGCAGAACTGGTTCCACTCAATTCCACTTCGGATAAGGGCCGGTTTTTGGCAATTCACAATGAATCCCCACCTACCCCAGTGAGAAGAGAACACCCGTGCTGCTGGGTTGGTTGTGCCACCAGCCGTCTTCGCCTGGGTCATGTGGGTGTAGCAGTTCATTTGGATCGTTTTCAGCTACTGGAGTCGCCTCTCTGCCGATGCGGACAGGTTGAGACAGTGGAACATTTTCTTCTTAACTGTGACAACTACTCAGCACAGCGTCATCCACAGCACAGGTAACCACTCGTCTAGTGTACAGCTCCGCATCATAAGAGTCTTAGGCCAGTTCCTGTCTACTGTAGGAAGGTTAGAGGATCTCCAAAAAAAGGGAATTGGACAAACAATTTGGATACCTCACTCTTCTGAACTAAAACTGATATGAGTTTTGTGAACTTTTACAGAGAGACTAAAAACTGTGCCAAAACTTAAGAACCTCTTACAGAGAAATTGAAAACTTTGACAAGAACCTAAAAACCTAAGAACCTTTTACAGAGAAACTGAAACTCTTCTGAAATAAAACTGATGAGTTTTGTGAACTTTTAGAGAAAGACTGAAAACAATGACAAGAACCTAAGAACCTCTTACAGAGAAACTGACAACTTTGACAAGAACCTAAGAACCTTTTACAGAGAAACTGAGACTTTGAAAAGAATCTAAGCTGCAGTGCAGTTGCTGGAGTTCAGGCTGGTGGGCTGAGTGTCACAACACTTGCCAGAAGCCTATTTGGAGCCCTTTGGAGGGCTCCAGTTCTACCAACCAACCTATGGGCATCCTGTGACGTGTGAATACTCCCATAGCTACACATCGGTTTTAGTAAACAATTAGACATGACATCCAAAAGAAAGATGATCCTTCAGTTAAGCCTCGAAATCGAAAAGAAGATTTGTCCTTTTGAGGAAGAATCTGTTTCTGTTGGTAAGTTAGTCTCTATGCATACCTACTTGTACATATACTGGCTGAGCCATGTTTAGAATGACTTAAACTTGAAGGTGTGTAAAATGTATAGGAACACAGGTATCTTGTCTTCCCAAATTTTAGTTAGTGATAATAAGTAAAATGATTTCAATTCATGTTGATCTGAATCCTGAATTCGCAATTCTCCTAATTTATATAATTATATATTATCACTACCTACATCTGCTACAAAACTTTGCCATTTTGATACAATACGAACTAATGAAGCTATATTGGCAACCATATTATTGTTCAATAGAAATGATTAACTGTAAATTTGTGTTCATGATATTTCAATATATGTCCTTGAAATAGCCATGAATTTTATTTTCAATTTTGTGGGGGAATCCTGCTAGTATGCCCAGCCATCAAATGTTTGATTGCATTTTCAATGAACAAATGTATATTTTTACTTTAATTTAATTTGCTTCAGTTTCTGTAAAAG
>VCRD01006942.1:10447-22152 GCA_006783055.1 Trinorchestia longiramus
TCCACCACATTACTGCAACCATGCATCATCTCCACCACATTACTGCAGCCATGCATCATCTCCACCACATTACTGCAGCCATGCATCATCTCCACCACATTACTGCAACCATGCATCATCTCCACCACATTACTGCAACCATGCATCATGTCAAACATCATTATTGCTCCCTTACTTCAGAGTGGTAAGTGACATGTGTTTGAGCTGCTCTGTCCCTTTATGTTGGAGGATCAAATGCCATGTAGTGCTAAACTTTACTCATCTTGTAACAGAAGAACCAGGTAGTCAGACTTAAACTCACTATTTCCTACAACTTGTACATCATTGCACATGTTCCTACAAAATTAACACACAAATTGAAATAAAATTAAAGGATGTTTCAAAAACAAATATTTCAATATGGTAGACAAATGTTTAAATTTTAAAAAAAAATATCTCCCCCCACTAGGGCAGCAGCAGCAGTGTACAGGCTTAGTAAATTGGTGGTATAAAACTCTGTAAATGGACAACACATTTTATACTAGCAACAATAGCTTGCATCTGCAGCAACTGTACAACTGATCACAAAACTGATCGCAGCATTCAGAATATCTAAATTACAATTTCGAGTTCCAAAATTAAATTTTAAAAAGAAGTAATTAAGGGCAAATGTTTCATTATATTTCCAATAGTCTTAAAGTAATCAACAAAGGATTGTTTTCAACTTTAGCATTAAAAGACATAAAATCCTCAATTTCTCAACATTTCCTAGAACCTGTCAACTAGAAAAAGAACAGACAGTTGACATCCTTAAAGTAGAAAAATAATATCACAATGAACAAATAAAACCGGACGCTTCGTTGAGTTGCTATTAACAAGACTCTCCTCCCGTATTCTACGGAGACAATAGCAATTTATCAATCAAAATTACTTTGTCATCTTACATTTCTATCACTGTAGGGAATTATAACCAAGCAACCGAGCGAGACATAATCTCTGGTCATAAGGATGAATCAACACCTGACTACGAAACAACACAAAACAAATGCATGACGACTCACAATCATAACCCAAAAAAATACTCGATTTGTTACCATTGTAGATAACTCCAGGCAACACCAAGCAAAATTAATTTTTCACTATTCGTAGAGCAAAATAGCTTATGAATTCGTGCGTAGTTGGATAATAAAGTTTTCTCGGCATAGGAAGACTGACAATGAGACAACAAATTTGAAGAGAAAACAATGAACCACCATGATGCAATGATTGCTGAATATCACACAAGTATAATTTATAGCATACTTTCATCGTAATTCTTCTCTACAAATTAAATTTTAATGTGCTTAGGACATGAACACGAGTAACTCTGCGTGAAGAATTAATGTAAATAATTCATATGGCCAGCTCTACAGTCAACACGATGACAGGGGGCGCTGCGTGTGTATGTCAAACAGCTGAATAGCAAAATGCGTCATCGTCTGCGCTCAACAGGTTTGAAAGAAGATTTTAACTAAATTTGTACAGACTAATTTAGAGAGCCAAGCTAAATACTTTTATTCATTAAACAACTTGGAGTTACTTCACGTATCTCTGATGGTAATATATGTCACCATTTTAGTCAGAGAGGAGTACGTGTGGCAGTTCAAATTATGATTGTCATATAATGGTTAAAATGATTGATCTATTCTTGTCCATCTCGGGACCTGAAGTACAGGCTTGTAGGGACATAGTACAATAATTTGAAAGTTTGAGGAAATAATCGGTTTAAGCCAAGTCAGTTAGTAGGCCGTCCTGGTCCCTGCGTCCAAAACCGAAATAATTCGGGAACTGCGTGTGGGAGCGAACCTTGGTAACCAAGGGGCCTTAGCAACTCAAGTACAGATCGCTATGCAGTGGTAGCAAGTCAGCCATTATGCACTCATTTTTCTGACGATCATTTATTATTATTTCCGTTTCTATTTTACCTTACCAAATAAGGCAAGTCAACCAGTCGCTACTGGAAACTCAGAATGTGGCATTCAAGTCATTTTGAAGAGATTCAAACAATCAGGTTCCCTACTGAAAAAATACTTCGTAAAAAGAAAGAAAAAAGAAAATTGTTTATTTTCATCAATTTTATACATAATATATGCATTAACATTGAGTTTTCAAAAGCCTTATAAAGGCTTAGGGCAGTGCTAATACATTTGTGTTTAATGCAAAATATTTTTCCGTTGTAACATAACACTTAAAATGAATAGAAAGGATAATAATGACAAGACAAATGCCATAGCAATACTCCTATATGAATGATGTATTAGCTAAAATAAAACGAACGTTACATTATCCATTTTTATAATGACCTCAGCAATCTCGTACAGTGGACAATTGTATTACATAAAATTCGTTTTGGTCTCACTGTTAGAATTTTTGTGATATAAGCTTTCATATGTTTGCAAAGCATTAGTGACTCAAACTATCCTTATCTTTATGTATAAAACATTTTTTGATATTGTGTGAAATCTCAAAAGTTTATGGAGCATCAGTACGAAAACAGCATCTCGCAAAGGCTAGACTTGAAAAAAACAAATTAATATTTTAGTAGAGAAACGCTGTATGCATATCATCAACAGTACTCATTAATTTCAAGATATTAGCAATAACAATTGAAAATACAATCCCATGTACTTTGGATTCACACTGCACTCTGTGATACGGTGCTGTATGCTCTATAAGAATTGAATTGATTCTTTTATCAGTGAGTACTAGTTCTCTGGATGTCTAGCGTACTACAGGGTAAAAGAGAGGTATATTCAAAATCAATTGATATAAAATATAGTATAAAATTGGAATTTTAAATCTACAGGTCATCAGCCGAATTTTAATAAAACTAAAACAACGGTGAAAATAGAGCATTTAATAAAAACCTTTGGAACACATGCATTAAGATGGCTGCAACACACACACACCAGCACCAAACATTGCACTGACCACTTCTCGGTGCTCGCAAAGCAAGTAATTTCCCACCTAAGATTATTTTTAAGTTTTATGGTTTACCAAGTCATTTCATTGAGCTGGTTAATAATCTCCTTCAGCAACTTCAGTTTAAGGTCATCTTAAATTTTTATAAACGGGTTAACCTCGGCACTGCACTGGTGATTAATTCTAAGCATTTATTTTAAACAAAATACAGCTTGAGGATGTACCTTTTCATGTGGCTTTTGATTCAACATTCTAAAGCATTTTTCAACATTTTGGAGGCGTTTAACTTCGACCAGATTTCCCTGCGTCACGTTGTACAAAAAGTAAAAAAAGTATAAAAATAGATCACAAACAAGGTGTTGTCCACTCGTTTTTAAACTAGAATAAGCATCACAAGTAATATATTGGTGCCAAGAACAAATGGTATGTGGTCGTCAAAACGACTTCTTGCAAGACAGCGCGTCATCACACCACTTCAACAAACAATATTTTATTTACACGACAAACTGAACATTTCTATAATATATAGTGTACGGCAAAACGATCTGACACATTTACAGCGTCAATAACAGGGAAATAGACTTATAAATCAACAACGTGCTTTTATTATTTAACTGTGCATTTAATGGCATTTTGTTTCAATTTTCATTTGATACATGAATTGGACTGGCCAGCACCGCGCTGTCAACACGTGAGACCTGGTGAAGCGTGAGACCATATTGCCGCTCCTGTGTCACGGCCACACAACAGCTAGTCTTAAACAACATCATTTCCTTAACAACAGTCAAGATTGTCTTTTTTTGTCCTAACAGCTTTTATGGACGACGTGTTGACACAACAGGAAAGCGTGTTGACACAACAGGAGAGCGTGTTGACACAACAGGAAAGCGTGTTGACATGATCTCTACGACAGAGAAGTTTCATGTTGCACTGTAAGAAAGTAGAATTTTTCAGACAAATACGCCTCAGAAGTCCCAGCTCTAAATTTAAGACAAAAATGAAGTAATTTTCATTTTCTGTATTCTTTATGATTGCACAACTGAAATCCGACTCAGTTGACGAGCCCGAGTCCAACTCAATAGAGTGGACTGAGATTCAGTGATAACTAGTGATTAGCCCGACTAGGAGACTGGCAAAGCATAGTCTCAGCTCTAAATATAAACCTAGTCCTCTCAGGCAACTGACAAGTACAGATTATTATTTCAACTAAATCTTAAGTGAAGGTCTTTGATATAAAATTCTGGTGAACGAATTCGATAATTTCAAGTCAATTTCAAATTGGTGAACAAAGAACCCCAATGACATCATCGTGAGGTATGTTGTCCGAGATGTTGTTTGGACCGTCGACCTCTGCAGAATTTATTGCCTCTTCACGTAATAAAGTAAGTCAAAGAGCAAAGCTAGTCCGGCGTTGTGGCAGCCCAAACCCTGACTAGTATCATGGATACGAATTTACTTGCAGCCACTGCCTCTATGGGGCAGCCCACTGCCTCTATGGGGCAGCCCACTGCCTCTATGGGGCAGCCCACTGCCTCTATGGGGCAGCCCACTGCCTCTATGGGGCAGCCCACTGCCTCTATGGGGCATCCCACTGCCTCTATGGGGCATCCCACTGCCTCTATGGGGCATCCCACTGCCTCTATGGGGCATCCCACTGCCTCTATGGGGCAGCCCACTGCCTCTATGGGGCAGCCCACTGCCTCTATGGGGCAGCCCACTGCCTCTATGGGGCAGCCCACTTCCTCTATAGGGCAGCCCACTGCCTCTATGAGGCAGCCCAAGCCCTGACTAGTATCACCTATGCACATCTATACTACAATCCAGTCTATTACGATCATTTACTGTAGACTCATCTTAGGCTTCAATATTAAAGGTATTGGCCAAAGCCTTTTGATTGACCATCTTGTTGATAGCCTTCAAGCTCTGGCCAGGTCCACACTCAAAGATGCGAGGGACGTGCCCCTCAGGACGCCCCTCGTACAAGGTCCTGAGTGTCTGCTCCCAGAGCACGGAAGAATAGATCTGCTGAGGTAGGTAACGGCGGATGTGCTCAGGGTCTTCGTAGGGCGCACCATCTATGTTGGCGTACACGGGGACCTGAGGCATCTTCAGGGGCATGTCCTGCAGCACCTGCACACTCATCACTAGAGTCATCACAACAAGATCAATCACCACACACATCTTCTCAGCATATCACCGGACTATCAGTGTTAAATGATACTTTTCATTAAAAGAGATTTGTGAATTCGTTTTTATTGCACTATGAATACTAGGTCGTTCACAAGCACATCTCAGCACTATCTCTTCATATGGAAGGGCCAGCAAAACAGAGTTAGAGCACCCACCCCCCTCACCTCCCCTCAAGTCTCACATCCTAGCCTTAATGTTGAAGTCTGTCTTTCCTCTGATACAGGTCATGTGATGTCCTATACGTCACAGGTTAGTGACGTCATTAAACCCAAATCACAGTTGGGGTTACTGCATTCCTTAAGGACACCTGATTCATGCCACGCACTATCTTCTCCGCTGCTTCCAGTATCCAAGTGATCGCCTCAAGCAAAGCGATCAGAACCAGTCTCGTACACTAACGCACCTAGCTAAAGGAGGCCCTGAAAATCTGAGAAAGAATTACAGAGGCAGGAGCAAGACTTGTGTTAGCAACCTCACACACAGAGTTGACTGCACTCAAAAGATGAGGCTGACACTGAGATCAATTATTTCCATGATGACGAAACCCCTGCCCTTTTTGTCTGACCCTCCTTAATCCTGTATTTCCTCCCCGTGTACTTCGTTTTGATCCCCTGTCTGACGTACCGGCGTGTGAGTACACACACACACACTCACTTGTTGCAGGGCAGCAGCTGCAGGCTTCATGTGCTCGGTGTGGAAGGCCCCAGAGACGTTGATGCGCTTCACTCGCTTCAGTTTGAAGTCAGTCATCTTGTCTGAGATGAACTGCAGCGCCTGAAAACAGTGGTACAAGTCAACAGATGATGCACAGTGCAACTAAATTACCATTTCTTGTGTCTGTCCTACAAGAGGCACTTAGCAACACTAGATCCTTTAATACACTTCCCCTCCAGAGATACCTCCTTCTAGTTAATTTTACATAGAGAACTGGCTTCGTAGTATATAAGAGATAATTAACTTCAGTCCTATGTTCTAAATGTTTCGTTCCTTAAAGTTTAATTTTTGACTTCGTTACGTGAAATGAATGTCACCAAACAAACGCTCTGTAACTTCAGTACCTCCCAACCCTCCAGTAAATAATTTCTTCAGGAACACAACAAGAATACTGAGCTCTGTACTGGGACAATGCACCTCAGACCACTCACAAAACACTCATGCTTAGAACAAATTGAAGTTTTCAAACACTCTTACTACCTCGCATGAGCACGTGGACCACCTTGCAGTTGGGGCCCAGGTGGTTGCTACAGCTGGTACTCACTTGCTCACTGCCTCCCACCACCTTGCAGTTGGGGCCCAGGTGGTTGCTACAGCTGGTACTCACTTGCTCACTACCTCCCACCACCTTGCAGTTGGGGCCCAGGTGGTTGCTACAGCTGGTACTCACTTGCTCACTGCCTCCCACCACCTTGCAGTTGGGACCCAGGTGGTTGGCCAGCTTGCACTCAGCGAAGGGGACGCTGTTGGAGATGCAGAACTGCTTGGCGGCCTGTATACAAGTCTCCAAGTCACTGTCAGGTCCCGTGAAGACGGTGGCAAGCCCCCCAGGGGTCTGTTCTGACGCCTGCTGCATCGCCTCCGACCGCACCTTGATGAGCTTCACAGCTGTGTTCATGACGAGGTCAGACATCAGGACAAGGTGGGACAGCACGACAGGGTGAGACAACACAGGGTGGGACAAGAGGACAAGGTGGGACAAGAGGATAAGGTGGGACAGGAGGACAGGGTGGGACATGAGGACAGGGTGGGACAGGAGGACAAGGTGGGACAGGAGGACAAGGTGGGACAGAAGGACAGAGTGGGACAGGAGAACAACGGTTTTGTGAGGTGGAAAGTTTTAAGGTGAATACGTGGGAAAAAAAGAGAAAAATGAATGTGTTCAAGTGGAGGTGCTGGAGAGGAGGCTAGAATGATCTCGTGAGTTAGTGGTTGGTGTGTGGGGAACAGAATTACGATGTCTGCAGCCACAAGACCTGCGCTTGTTCCGGTGCTGGTGTACTGATGAAGTGTTCGTAGGAATACACTCCGCAATAATGAGTTACAGAACAGACGTGTGAACACTACACCTACACAGACGAATCTTCAGAGAACTTGAGAAATGTGATTAAAAACATTAAGAGGTTTTGAGGAAGCCCTGCAAACCACAGAGATAAATAATAAATAAATGGAATTATTCCTTTTTATTCCCATACATCACAGAGTATCAGGTTGTAACGAAAGTTGTGTCGATTTTTTAATTGGTAATTTTAGGGCATTATAATATCAATTCAATGTATAAATTATATAAATGTATCCATAAATGTTTAAATTATAATAATACCTAACTATTGTTGACGCAAATGTGCATTCCAGTAAGCAACATATTATGCATATTTTGTTGCATGAATTTCAATGGGGCAATACAGCAATTTCAGCAGCAAGATTTCAGCAAGTACAACCACAGAATTGAACAAGGAATTTATGTCTCATCATTTAACAATATATGGTCAGACAACTCGCATCAAACTGCTTGCTTAGTTCTCTAGTTGTACTGGTAGGGTTTTCATCAATGACAGCCAGCAATTTCTCAGAATTTAGTTCTTTGGAGCGTCCTTTTCTTGGTTCATCCTTTAGACTGAAGTCATCCTTTTCGAAACGTGAAAATCATCTTCTACAGGTGTTTTCTTTTCACCATATAATTTCCATAAATATCATTTAATGATCTTGTTGCTGAAATTGCTGTACTGGCCTTCAGAAATTCGTAGAGCAAAATATGGGTAATGTGTTCTTTACCTAGAGCGTACATTAGAACACTCACTCTGGTAGCAGCAAACAGAGACAGTAAGCGTACCAGCGCTGCCACCACTCACCGTCCTCGAAACTGAGAACCTCAGAAAATGTCAGCGCTGTGATCTCACCAACGCTGAAGCCAGCAGCTGCCACACATCTCTCCGCGACAGCAGGGCTGTCGGACTGCAGTCTGTGGGCACCAAACTACCCTACAGTGGCTGTCTAGACTAGTGTAGCAGACTAGAATGAGCACTAGGTAGTGTAGCAGACTAGAGTAAGCACTAGGTAAACTAATGTAGCAAACTAGTGAAACGAACTAGTGTTAGTAGACCAAGTTCAAGATGGCCGCTTCACGGTCACCGGACGCGAGTCATAGATAAGAGCGAGTATATAAAGCAAGGTCGCCCATAGCTTCACGTTCCTACAGTCGCTACCATTTGACTCACTTGTGTCAGGTGTGTGACACCCTTACGGATTAGAAGAGAATAAAGCAACCTCTGGAGTAACGTTTCATTGCCTTACTGTACCAGTAGAATATATATATCTCAGAGAAAGGATATAAACGGAATAAAGAGAATATACGAGATAACGAGAAGACGAAGTGGATCCACTATAAAGATAACTGACGTAATCGCTGTCACGGAACCTGCCACTAGCAGGCTCTCAGAACCAGCAAATTTCAAGTCGTATGCATGGTCACTCACAACTATTCTGTCCCACACAAAATGATTCATAGCAGAGAAGATGAACATGTACTAGTCAGGTAGAGAAGAGGAACATGTACTAGTCAGGTAGAGAAGAGGAACATATACTAGTCAGGTAGAGAAGAGGAACATGTACTAGTCAGGTAGAGAAGAGGAACATGTACTAGTCAGGTAGAGAAGAGGAACAGATACTTGTGGAGGGCTGCGAGGGAGCAGACTAGGATGGCTGGCTGCTGCACCTGCGTTCGTGACAGGAAGTCTGCAGGGCCCAGCAGACACGCCTTCTGCAGGTCAAACTTGAGGATCTCAGATGCAGACCTGAACATCTCCTGCACGGGGGGACGGTCCAGCAGGGCACGCCCCATCCCTGCACACAGAATGATGGTGAGCACCTTCAGATGACCTGAGCCCACAGTGCAGGGGCTGAGGGCTGTTCCAAAGGCAACACAAGCCACACTAGAGTAAGAGGAATATACTGCAGTACCTACAATATCCACAGCTCAAGTCACATCAGCATAAACAACCCACTGAGCAGTAAATGTCCCCAAATTAAAGTTCTTCTCACTCAGTGACACACAAACTAGCGTCCACCACAACATGGCAGCACACAACCACACCACCAACATGGCAGCACACAACCACACCACCAACATGGCAGCACACAACCACACCACCAACATGGCAGTACACAACCACACCACCAACACTGCTCAGCAAGTCGCATCTGGTGAAGCTGATCATCAAGGAGCTTCCCTATTGAAGGGACGTTCCATTTTAAGAAGCTTTCCTCTTGAAGAAGCCCTTCTCTTCAGGAAATCCTCTTTTTAAAGTCATCCTGCTCTTGAAGGAACTCTTCATTTAAAGTTGTCCTAGTCTTGAAGGGACCCTTCATTTAAAGTTGTCCTAGTCTTGAAGGGGCCCTTCATTTAAAGTTGTCCCAGTCTTGAAGGAACCCTTCATTTAAAGTTGTCCTAGTCTTGAAGAAACCCTTCGTTTAAAGTTGTCCTAGTCTTGAAGGGACCCTTCATTTAAAGTTGTCCTAGTCTTGAAGGAACCCTTCATTTAAAGTTGTCCTAGTCTTGAAGAAACCCTTCGTTTAAAGTTGTCCTAGTCTTGAAGGGACCCTTCATTTAAAGTTGTCCTAGTCTTGAAGGGGCCCTTCATTTAAAGTTGTCCCAGTCTTGAAGGAACCCTTCATTTAAAGTTGTCCTAGTCTTGAAGAAACCCTTCGTTTAAAGTTGTCCTAGTCTTGAAGGGACCCTTCATTTAAAGTTGTCCTAGTCTTGAAGGAACCCTTCGTTTAAAGTTGTCCTAGTCTTGAAGGGACCCTTCATTTAAAGTTGTCCTAGTCTTGAAAGAACCCTTCGTTTAAAGTTGTCCTAGTCTTGAAGGGACCCTTCATTTAAAGTTGTCCTAGTCTTGAAGGAACCCTTCGTTTAAAGTTGTCCTAGTCTTGAAGGGACCCTTCATATAAAGTTGTCCTAGTCTTGAAGGGACCCTTCATTTAAAGTTGTCCCAGTCTTGAAGGAACCCTTTGTTTAAAGTTGTCCTAGTCTTGAAGGGACCCTTCATTTAAAGTTGTCCTAGTCTTGAAGGGACCCTTCATTTAAAGTTGTCCTAGTCTTGAAGGGGCTTTTAGGACTACCCTCCTGACCACAGCTAGGTCACCTGAATTGGTATGATTGAGACGCTGGGGTAACCCCTACAGTCTACAGTCACCTCCCTGCTTTCAACATTAAAATTATGCATATGTAAAATGGTGAAGTAGCTCAATATTCCAAATGAAGGAACATTGAATAGAACACTAGAGAATGAAGATTAAAATATATCATCCTTGTAACACAAGAAATGACAACAAAGAATGTGTAATGCCTCCTACATGCCCTGCGTCTCACTGACCCACACGTGCACGTGCCCTGCGTCTCACTGACCCACACGTGCACATACCCTACGTCTCACTGACCCACACGTGCACGTGCCCTGCGTCTCACTGACCCACACGTGCACGTGCCCTGCGTCTCACTGACCCACGTACTGAGTTCCCTGACCAGGGAAAAGGATAATGGATGCATCATCAGAGCTGGAGGACGTCAGGCTGCTCCTGCAACAATCATCTTATTAACATCCACCCTACAATTCCATTTCCTTCACAATGCTCCAAGATTTAAAACAGAACTCAAAGACATGGCTGCCTGCACCAGGACTACGTAGGATGAGCTAACACACAGCTGACTGGACTAGCTTTTCTGTCTCTACTTGTAACTCCTTGTAAAAAAACAAGACACCCAAAAGGGCACACATTACTAAATAAAGATATTTATATAAAACACTACCACAAAATACCCTGAAAAATGCATGAATTTCACATAGTAGTCATGGATACCTTCATGTGGAGAGAGCAGCTAACATATGCAGTACAGTGTTAGGCAGGGGAGCTCATGAAGTAGAGAGGCTTGTGAGTGTCCTGCATTACACCACAGAGCTGGTGAGTCAGTGTGGGCACACAGACCACAAACCCTAGTCTTTACAGCCCCAGACCTGCGTACTACATCCTGCTTGTGTGAGCTTCTTGCTGCTGGCATACAGCAGCTAATTGACCGATGATTGCCAAATGTTAGCTCCCTCTCCACAAAATATTTAAACAAATTCCCTTACACCACACATGATATCTAATTACTTTGTAGTTGGCATTATTAGTTGAAAAAAGTTATTCCCACTTATAGGAAATGAAATTTATTTTACATGCAAATAAAAAGTGAAAGAATTCAAATCCACATAATGTAAACTGCTTATCACAAATGTTGTAATGAAATAATTATGGTCAATATTAGCCCCATATTGTTGATGAGAAACAATACTGTGAAAACAGCTGTATCTTGCCAATACTGCTCCTAATACTAACCAAGTAAGCCACTTGCATATGGAGGCCAGGAGTAATTCAATACAAAATACAACCAATTGCAAGCTTTAACCCAATACTTCAAATTAGCAGAAACCTTTCATAACACACGGCATACGATCAGTGTTGCCAATTTAGCATTTTTGGAGCCAGATCTGGCATCTTTTGGGGACGGTTAGCTCCAACACCTTGTCATCTGGCATCTG
>VCRD01006943.1:0-12646 GCA_006783055.1 Trinorchestia longiramus
GAAGTCAGTGACCAGTCACGAAGTCATAAAATTTCAGGGTCATAATTTCTTCGTTTCCATTAACACAAATTGCATCCCCATTAGCATCTTCAAAAAAATATAGTCCAATGATCCTCGAAGACGTGATGCCACACCATACTGTTACTTTAGCTAAGTGAAGTGAACGTTCATGAATTTCTTTGGGATTTTCTGAAGCCCAGAATCTGCAATGTTGCTTATTAAGAAAACCATTGAGGTGAAAATGGGCCTCATCAATCCTTATTAAATTCTTTACAAAGTTTTCATTTTCTCCAAGCTGCAGAAATCTATTCGCAGAATCTAATCGCTTTTGGTAGTCCGTAGGATGTAGTTCTTGAGTTAATTGAATTTTTATATGGATGATACCTTTGATCTTTTACCAAAATACGTTGCAGCGAGGTACGTGACATTCTCAGTTGAATTGAACGTCTCCTAGTTGACGTGATGTGAAATGATAGTTACTCATTTCATTCATAGTAGCCTATGATGTGCGTATGCTCCATCCTTCACTCATCGTTTTTCGCTCTTTATGTGTATCATATTTGCATTTCTGTATAAACTATTGTGATCAACCTACTCGTTCTCTTTGATGACCTTAACAGACTTTTCACCATTCCATTCTTAAGAACAACACCTTCAATAATTTCATCTTTCGCATCGGATAACTTCACTCATCAACTCAGTTACTCCAAAGCTCTTTGTATAGCTGGCCAACTCTCAGAATTTCCTCTTGTTTGTGTACTTGTTTCAGTTCAGGGGAATGCGCATCAATAAAAGCGGTGATGTGACGCCTTATCAGTCTCCTACAGACGTGCTTTTACAGCCCTTAAGAGAAACGATTTTTCTTATTTGTTGTTGTGGCAGAGCGCAGAGTCCTCAAGCTGCACGTTTCAAATCATGTGTGCACTTATTGACAGCTTTAATACTTATTACACGAAACAAAAAGCGTAAGCGTGTAAATGTTTTTCTCTACGAAACATTTCTTGGAAGCAAGAAAAATATTTGGATTTTTTCCATTAGCTTATAGGATTTAAATAATTGCATGCATATGTCAAGTGAATGCTACATGTAATTAACCTATAAAAAACTCAAACACAAATTTGTACGATGAATTGTCCTAAGATGAATATTTTAGCACACATAAAATATCATAATGAATTTACTACACACGAATAAAGATGCCACAAGATCGCAATTCATTCCACGTGAGCTTCTGTTAAGCATGAACCTTGAATGCCAGTCTGCTGTTTTCATAGTCACCTGGAACACCTGCTCTGCCTCCTAGACCGTGCCAACTATGCCGCCGCATCCCACTTTCCAATGCAGAGGCAATATAAAGAGTAAACCCTTGATATTCAATCTGTGTGACACGTTCAATTACTCTACCAGCAAAATACAGGATAGTTCTGCTGAAGCACTCTTTAGTACCATTTTACAGTTGTGGTCAGATTTGCGTTCTTTTTAAATGTCTTCGTACCGAAGAATTTTGGTAAATTTCTTCGGCAAAGTTGGTACGTGTATGTATCGTCACTGGATAGGGGATTACTCAGCAGCTCGTGGTGCGCAGTGCTGGTGTTATCCTTATCAAAGCGTTGGCGCCGTAAAGGCTGCAATAGCACTCATAAAATGCGGACGGGGATTACAAGAGGCAGTTATCTAAATTAGAGCTGCTGCTGCTGAGTTGAACTCAAATACTGTCGCCCCAAACATGTTCTATTGTTGTGCAATTCATAGTTCAATGATAAGACTAGATTGCAGGATATGGTGGGAAACATAGTAATTGTAATGGTGATCTCTTGAAATATTTGTATGATGATTTTTAGAATTTTCAGCTATAGTCAAAACTGTAAGAGGAGATATACATTTTTTACCCCAGGCTGCGGATGTGTGGTAGCTCCTTTCTTCTACTTTCAATATTAATTTGTCAAGCTCTTACCACTGATCATCTCAGTTACTCCAGAATCGCTGTCTTTATACACGAGTCATCTTTAGTTTTAGTATCGCCTGCAATAATTTGGCACGTTCGCTTCAGATCACACAGGTCTCTAATTTTTAAAAGGTTGCTAACACGCACGTGACTAAATCTTTAATGATATTTAGAAACAGTTAGATTTACACTTATATTTACTCTATTGTCTTGTGAAGAAAGGAAATGTGAAATTTTAGGCGCAACAAAAATTCTGTATAAATGAACAAGTGACACTGTAATCTCAGTATAACTTGTACACAATGCTGAACCTAATCTTCCTGTGTGCCTAGTTCGGTTTTTGCTCTATGGCAGAACTAGTTTATTTTTGACGTCAAAGCATAACTCTGCCAGGCCTGTGGGCGTCATCAAAATTTAATGTTGTCTACATTCCTGTTCGTTAAATAATTCAGCTTAGTAATTGACATGAATATACCCTCGCCATGTCTGGCAATGCCAGCAGTTGAAACTTGAGTAACTGTGCGATGACGCTAAATTGTAATGGATCATCCCCTGTGATGGATCATCCCATAAAAACAGACTTCTAGATAGCAACCAAGGAATGCTAGCGAATATTTCGAATTTCTGTTAAGTTGCTGCTGTCAAGCGATTGCTGCAATCGAACTGCATATCTTGTCTCTGTCAGGAGAAACGTGAAATTTAGATTTGTCACGGAAAATTAATGCAGTCTCAACTTGGCCCACATTAGTGACGAGGCTTCTAAGGCAACAGATCACATTAAAAGTAAACTGTCACATTGCTCACCCAAATTTTACAGCATATGCAGATTTTTCATAAGTTTCGTTAAACATAGCTTTACATACCAGAGAACTAGGCATACAATCGATTCGCCATTATATCATGCATAAATCGATTGACGTACTGAAGCAATAGACACGAGTCATTTTGTTGTACATAATTTTGTTCAAAAGGAATGACAATATGAAATTATTGAGCCCCTTATATTTCTTAATATTACGACTAAACTAGAACTATATTCAAAATGACGTTTATAAGGTAATAATTTAGTGGGAAAAAAGTTTAGCAAGAAAAATTTGTATACCTAAGTTTTCGTAAATAATTACGAGTATATGTTCTGAATAAACTTCTGTAGTTGTGTGACGGAGTACAATTCTAAATTTTAATGCCTGAGAGAAATAAATGAATTTCAGTTCATATGGAAAGAAGTACAGATTTACCTAATTATTCATATCTATCGGAAAAACTTGATAGTTTCGCTACTGCTATAATTAATAATTGTTGAGAATTATAGTCATGGTCAGTGGTGTAGAGTTCTAGGCTTGATGTTGCCATAACATTTCTGTAGTTCACAGAGTTCTGCGCCCGGTGACGCTTTTTAGAAGTCTGTATACTTGTTGAACTCTTACCAACAGCTTTAATAGTTTTCATTCTGAATTAAATAATAGAGTAGTAGAAAATATACATTTTTCTCACAATTATAATGTAAATTGAAAAGTACTATTTTGAATGCTAGCGAAAGTTTGTAACCATGCTTAGACTTGTTCATCATCTTAATTCTGAACATAAGTTTGAGCGCATATTAACCCTCATTTGCCTGGTATAGCTGCTCGACAATAATTCGTAACTTCTCTTACTGAAAGTCGATCTAAAACTTTCATAAACTACTGAACAGAGAGTGACCCGAATGCTATACGTGAAAATGCCCTCAAATGTATAGCTTGAACTTATCTAAAGTTCATTTAGGTTAGTGTTCAAATTCATAAGAGAGTTGCTGCTTGAATACGTTCACTCTCTGAAATAGCGTCGCTACTAACCGTCAGCTGGTTTAGCTAAGATCTGAAAACGCGTTTCATTGTACTTTTGCTTTATGCTGTACTCTCATACATCGGAATGAAGTTGATTTATTTGATTGAACAATACTGGTGGCATTGTTCGTATTCACAGTAATTTGATACTAGCTCAGCAATACCTCTGAACCAGAATATTTGTAGTGAGTGGACATGCGAAACTTCCATTAAGAACTCTTGTTTCTTCGATTTACTGCGTCATCAACAGTGAGAATCCCCTTAGTTCCAAAAATGGAAGTACTATTTTAGTAACTTTTTCTCGCTCGGCAGTTTTCTTTGTGCCCCATTATTCGGACTTATGGAAAGGGAAAGTCTGTCATCTGCGTAAATCATGCAGTCAGTGTAATCATGTTGTGTTGCAGGTGATGAGGCCGGTCTTCTGTGTCTCGTGTTGTAAGGTCCAGGTCTCGGACATCAAGGTTCCGTGAAGTTGGCCAATTGTACTGTATCAGCATCAAAACTTTTGTGTGAGTACAGTTTCTGTAAATCGATTAGGTGATTTTATTGGCATAGGTACAGAATGTATGACACATTAGAGAATGTGTTATTGGGTCAGAGACTGAGAGGTGGTGGAGTGTTGTAGGCCGAGTGACGGCATACTTGCTGGATTTCAATCTTCATTTGGGAGCTCATTGCTGATCACTTCATGTATAAACTAACTTCAAAACGGGGAATAGAAAAGTCGATTTAAGATTTCAAGACTTGAAGTCAGTGTTGAAGTTTGTAAGTTAAAGGAAAATTTCAGGGTCCCAGAATCAGAATGTGATGTCCGTGGCATGGGTTTTGTGAGGTGGTCAGGACAGGAAACTAAGAAGACGAGGTCAAGAATGTTGTTTCCTGTAGTTCAGCGGTCCCCAACCTTTTCATCGACGCGGACCGGTCAACGTTCGATAATTTTACCGCGGCCCGCTGAGAGGAGCCGAAGGAGGGAATTTTGATGTTTTTGTTTAATGATTCCAAATTTATTGTACTCAAGCATGCTTTCATAATAGAATGCAATTAAACAAAAAAAATGATGGTAAAGCCATTTACCATTTTAACCCACTCAAAACGTCAATTAATGAGAACCCCGAGCTTGTTTCTCTGCAACGAGACGGTTTCACCAGGGGGTAATAGGAGACAATGACACCCGAAGTGTGTTGCTTATGTCCAGTTTACTCCGTTGTTTGGTTTTGGTTGCTGTCACTGCAGAAAACTCCGCTTCACACAGATAGGATGTCGGAAATGGCAATAGGGATTTAAGTGCTGTGGGGACAATCCCAGGGTATTACCCCATGACTTTAATCCAGAACACCGGCAAAGTTGTTGTCTCGAACGTAGTTTTATGGCCTCCGTCATTTGCAATCTCCATCAGTTGATCTTCTTCTTGCACAGAAATGCTAGATTCGCCTGGTTTGTTGATAAATGGGTCGCAGATCCATTCCTTATCCGCTCGTGGGTCTTTTTTTGTTGGGAAGAAGACTAACAATTGTCTCAATGTCTTCGGCTATTTCCTCAATACGCCTAGTCACAGTGCTATCCGACAAAGCCACATGTGCTGTCTTTTTAACAGCAGCCTCTCCTAGGAGCTCACGGCAAATGTCTTTAGTGGAAGGCAAGAACAATTCTTCACCGATAGTAAATGGATTTTTAGGCTTATCAATACGGTTAGCCACCAAATAGAATGTTCTCAGCGCATTCTCCGTCATTGATGAGGGGGCCCTTAGAAATTCCATCTTTCCTTCGTAATCCCGTTTTTTTCTTTCAAAATACTCCAGGGGCTTGTCCTTTAATCCAGGGTGCTTGGCGTTTAAGTGGCGAAGCAATTTTGAAGGTTTCATTGCTTCATTAGAGAGCCGGTTACCGCAAACTACACAGAGCGGGGTTGGTGTGTTTGAATCACCTATCTCGATGAATCCATATTTTAAATGGGACTCACTGTATTGTCTGTTAAAAACTTTGTTTCTTTAATGTTGGAGGCTCTTCTTCTGTCTCTTCACTGAGCCCTTTATTTTTCGTTAAGAAGCTTTCTAACGACGTATGTTTTGCACTCATTATTGTGGGTTTAGTTGAGCACTTAAATGACCGAAATGTAATCTGGAAAATAAAAAATGTTAGGTAAAATGAAAGAGTAAATGTAGACGCAAAAAGGGCAAAAATAAAACAATATACACGCAGTCTGGCTGCGTGTATAAAGGCCCGTCCACACTATCAATCTTTCGGGCAAATTTCATGCTTTTCAACTCTACTCGAACACGAACACGTCTTGCGAACGGGCAGATTTCGATGTCTTCGTGTTTTCCAACCGGTAGGAAAACTCTGAAACAGAATCTTTTGTAGAAACAGCGAACAGTCGCTTGTTTATCTATTCTCGATGCCGTTGTGGCTCGGGAACTGCTTTATGAATATTTGATTTAATGCAAAAACGACTATTTGGTGATCTATTTACTTGTATTTGATAATAGCTTACATGGCCATATGAGCCTATTACGAGGGTGGATCCTAAATCAATTAATTTTACAAATGGACAACATTGTTTATTCCCATAAAAATGCACCACGTTTGAAAGAAGACACTTTGCTCTATTTTGCAATCGAATCGTCAACTTTTTCTACTTTTCGCAACTTTTCGTTTACGGTGAATCGAGGTGCAGCTTTTGTTGCAAGTTCGTTGATTACTGAATACAGTCATCCTAGTACATGTACTGTGTGATATGGTAATCCCAGTACATGTACTGTGTGATATAGTGATCCCAGTACGTGTATTGAGCATTTAATTGAAAATAAAGTTTCTTTCGCTGTTTTTATATCATGCCTCAGAGGCGATGGCTGTATATTATTGTTTTTCAGTGTTTATTGGGGACTCAGCGCACTCGAAGGCTGTGGTAGGATTCCTGAACTTCTTTCAATATCTTGTGCTGATGAAAGCTTTAATTTTTCATGCCTGCTTTTTAGATAGAATGCCAAAACTATCCCATAGCTAAAATCACACTTGCTCCTACCTATAACAATAAATGATTTGCCTCGTATAAACCATCATGAAATTCTTTGCATTAACTTTGTTTGAATTGCTTTTATTCTGTAATTTGACGATTAGCTACAACTTGTGTTTTCTCGCATGACATCTGTTTTACCTCTCAAGACAAGTAGATAGCCACTAAGCCACAGTAGATGTAAACTTCTACTCATGAAAATAGTGTTCTAAACGTCAATTTAACATCTCTTTTGCCAAGGGCAAAAGCTATACAAAATAATTTATCTATCTAACTGTAATTTTGCGTATGTGATTCAAATTCTTAGGCGAAACATGGCCTTGGAACTTTTCTTTCATCACAGATTGCATGAATTGTTCCACAATATCCGGAATGCCGAAGATTTGAAGGTAAAAAATCTTGTCGGAAAATCTCAACTTACCTCAGGCTAGAAAATTCGCTGGGGGATGCAAGAAAACTGAAGATTCAGAAGACTGTTTGTGTTAAAATTGGAAGAACTATGGACGATTGGTTATAGAGAGGTCATGGTGGTAAAGGAATGGAGTGGGATTGCAATAAGTGGAAGAAATAAATTGAAAAACTAACGAAAGAAAACTAACTATCAACTAACTAACAATGATGCACTGTGTCTTGCTTGATTTAAGCTTAAGACCATTTGGTCGTACCATGATTTTACGTGTTTTAAAAGCATTTCAGCATTTGTTTTTGTCTGAGATAGTTTGGCCGGCGCGTGGACCGAGAATAGACCTTGTGGAACGCCGGAATCGTTTTGTTTGGGTCATGAAATTGTGTTTTCAAGTCGGACTGCGTGAGAGCGGTTTGCTAGATAGCTCTGAAGCCGCTGTGTGGCGATTCCTAAGTTAGAGATTTTCTGCAAAAGCCTTGTATGTTCAACACTGTCGAAAGCTTTGGAGAAATCAAGCAAAAACAAGCGAGTGACGTTCTTATTGTCAATGTCACTGTATATTTTCTCGGTGATGTTAAGCAGCGCATTTTGAGTACTGGTATGTTTTCTGTAAGCATACTGGTTTTGGTGAACTAAGTTAGTATTGTCCAAATTTGTTGGGAGTTGATTTGATATTACTTTTTCTAGTATTTTGGATAAGACTGGTAAAAGGCTAATTGGCCAGTAATTTGGTGCAGTATTGATGTCACCTGCTCTATACAACGGTTTGATTATGGATTGTTTTCACTGGTCCGGGAATTGGTTTGTAGCAATAGAAGTATTGATTATCAAATGAAGCAATGGTGCTGTAACACTGAAACTGTCTTTGATGTATTGAAGGCTTATATTGTCATGTCCTACTGCCTTTGTATTTTTCAACAGGTATAAGATTTTACGTATTTCCTGTAGACTTACTGAATTTGGTCTCCATGTCTTAGTTGTATTTAGTAATTGAGAAGGATTTAGGTCAACATCAACAAGTTTATGTGAAGTAAATTTGGATACTTCATCGAAGACTTTTGCACCGACTTCCGAGAAGAAAGTGTTGAAATTAGTGGCTGTTTCCAATGTATTTTCAATTTTTTTCTCTTCTTTATTGTCTCTGTACTGTGCTATTTCTTTGATGATTTTCCAGGTTCGTTTTGGATTTTTCTTTGCTGTTTGTAGTTCCTTTTGGAAGTGCTTTCGTTTTGTTTCGTTAATTTTTTCCGGAGGGCCATTGCATGATGTTTATAACGATCTCGTAGAGAGTTGTTCGATTTGTTACATTTAAATTCGTGTAAGTAATTTTTTTCACTTTGCACAATTGTTGTATTTCATGTTATCCAGGCGGTACGCTTTAGTTAAGCTCTCCTTGTGATGTGTGGTACGCATTTGTTTAAGGCTCCTAAGAAATTCTCATTTGAAATTGAGACTTGACTGTCAACATCATCGGTTAGTTCCATGCTTTGAAATTCATTCCTCCTATCCCATAGTTTTTTCTGGAATAGTTCTGGGTGTGTATAGAGTCTTCATATGGTAGGTAATGGAGCAAGATTTTGGTTTCTTTTTTGCTGCCTTAATTAAACATTGTACTGCGTGATGGTTGGGTACTAAAGGTGATATTTCAGTGCTGATTATTGCTTTAGAATTATTAGTAATTGCTAGATCTAAGAGAGTTTTGGAAGTTTTTGTCATGCAAGTTGGTTCTTGGACCATTTGTGATAGATTAATTTTGTTTAATATTTTGGTTAGATTATTACTTTTATTACGATTCGAAAGATCAAAAAATTACCCCAATGCTGCAAATTCCATCTGCTTTTTGATCCATAGGTCATAGGAGCCTGTGTAGGAATTGGGCATCTCATTTTTTGTTAATTAGTCGTTAATTTCCACTACTTGTTTGCATTTTTCGTTTTGTTCACACTTGAAACTTGCTATGCTGCTGATCTATGATCTACAATTATTTATATCAAATTTTTGAATTCCCTGATCGAATGCACAGGGTATTCCCTTACAAAATTTCTTACCAATTTGGTTCAATGTTGCTGCATCTCATTTTTTGGTTATTATTCGTTAATTTGCACTATTTGTCTGCGTTTATCGTTGTATTCCTTCTCAATACATGCTATGCGGCTCAACTATGACCTGTAATTATTGATTTTAGATTTCTGAATTTTTGGACATATATGCAAAGGGTATTCCCTCCCGAAATTTTTACCTTTTATGGTTAACGTTTTGGAATTTTATGAAACTTAGTTTGACAGTCAACTAACAATTGGAAACATGAAGAAATAACTTCAATGCTGCAAATTCCATCTGGTTTTTTATCCATAGGTCATAGGAGCTTGTGTAGGAATTGGGCATCTCATTTTTTGTCAATTGTTCATTAATTTGCATTATTTGCTTGCATTTTTCGATTTTTTCCCACTCAATTCACGATATACTGCTGAGCTATGACTTGTAATGATTGATTTCAGAGTTCTGAATTTCTTTAAAAAATGCAAAGGGAATTTCATTACGAAATTCTTTGCTTTTTTTGGTTAATGTTTTAATATTCTATGTAACTTCGTATAACACTCCATTAGCGATTGGGAACAAGAAAAAAAGACTTTCATAGAGCATTTTAAACTGTGTTATACGGAAATTTCGGATCTTATGTGTTAATGAAATAGTTTCTACGTGCAAATATTTATTCGTAGGTTACGAAAAACACATCCGTTTTTTTTCAAATGTCGTTGATTTTGCACTAGCGAATCAGAAAGTTTCGTTTGTAAAAACTAATTTTACGTAAACTGGAAATTGCAGTATTTTAAACAGTGATATACGGAAATTTCGGATCTTATGTGTTTCCTAATGCACTTCCAATCATTTTGGGTGCATAAAAAATTAAAATGATTCATACAAAATTTGTGAAAAAATACGTAAGGGGTACCCTTATCATTTTTTGTATAATTAAAAATTGCACGAAACTTCATTAAATTGTGCCTACAAGCGAATTGTGCGCAGATCACGAAGAACCCATGATTTTGCATATTTCCTAATGCTTTTTCAATCATTTTGGGTACGAATTAATGAAAAATGATTATGTAAACTTTTTGAAAAAAACGTAAGGGTGAAAAAACGTAAGGGTTTTGAAAAAACGTAAGTTCTTCGTAATCTGCACACAAATATTTGCTTGCCCCTATCATTTATTATAAAATTCAAAATTGCATGAATCTCCATGAAATAGTTCTACATGCAAATATTTGTGCGTAGATTACGAAAAACACATCTGTTTTTGTTCAAATGTCGCTGATTTTGCGCTAGCGAATCCCAAAGTTTTGTTTGTTAAAACTAATATAACGTAACGTTTCTACAAGCAAATATTTGTGCGTAGATTACGAAAAACACATCAGTTTTTGCTCTACTGTCGGTGATTTTGTGCTAGCGAATCCCAAAGTTTTGTTTGTAAAAACTAATTTTACGTAAACTGGAAATTGCGGTATTTTAAACCACTGAATGAATGACACTGCTCCGATTGTTGAAAAAGCGCACTTTACCGTCAAAAAGTGGCGTCACTGCTTGAACCACGTTTGGCGCCGTGGAGCACTGGGGTTGGTGGCAGGTTGCCGTTGTTCGTGTGTCGGGAAAAACTGATGTGGTTCGATCGTGTGGGGCTGTCTTTGATTCGCTCCCTATCTTGGACACAATGGGGGCCGGTGCTGTTACTTTGGGCCCTGACTCGTTCTCTGTCGCTGCTGGAAGGTCCTCGGGAATAACAGGCTGGTGGCGGCCTAGTGTCGCTACAAACGTGTCCGTTCGTTTGTAGGATTTGCGTTAAGTGATCTCTTCGTTGTTGCGGTTTTTGGCCTCTGTGTCTTCCTCTTCTCTTGTATGCTCTGGGATATCCTCGAGATCAAGGTTTGGGTACCTGTGGCGGAGGGAGCCACTGACGTCGTCACTTCGGATGCTTGTGGGAATGTCCTCAATTCGCTCCCCATCTTGCGAAGACTGGGGGCTGACGTTTTTACCCTGCGCTCCTCTGCTTTGTTATCCGAGAAGACTTGTGGCCCTTCAGGGTGGAGGGGTGACTGGTGTCCTAGTGCCGCCACGAACTCTGCCGTTCGTCTGTAGGATTCGCGCGCCGTGATCTCTTCGTTATCGCGGTTTTCGGCCTCTGTGTTTTCTTCTCTTGGGTGCTCCGGGATGTCTTCGAGATCGGGGTCCTCGGTGCCTATGGTAGAGGGAGCCACTGACGTCGTCACTTCGGATGCTCCTGGTGGTAAGGAGACAGTGTCGAGCGCTAGGGCTTCCAGTTGTTTATTTAGAATCAGGAGCCGATTTTTGACGTTGCGAACACCCTTCTTTCGGGCCTTTTCAACATCGAGAGCCGCTGCCGTGGAGCCCTTGCTGATGAATCTAGACGCGAGAACTCCACTTGCTTCTGTCAGTTTTACGAGGGATTGCTTCAAAGCACGGCCGTAGTCTTGTAGTTCTTGTTCATTTTGTGTATCTGGGCCTCCGAAAGCGGCGAGTTCTTCCAACTCGGTTTGAAGAACCACTACATCTTTCTCGAGTTTGTGGATTGGGGGCACTCTTGGTATGGCACCGCCGTGTGTTGACTCCCGGGTCGACATTATTGGGTAGCTTAAAGCGAGCTTCCTTCTGTTGCTGTACTACGGATTGTCCCGGATCTTCCCGTGCTTGCTCAAAATTAGCGGTCTGTGTTATGTAGACCCTAATGTTACTTTGAGGCTTTACAGTGTGGCTTGGTGCTCCCTCACGGAGGGACTGCTGCTGGTCCGCTCTCTCGCTGTGAAGGCGCTGCCAAGTTCTCGTCCTCCACCAAATATCACTGGCATCCAACTCCGCCAGCTGATCACAAATATCACTGAAGTTACTTTGAAGCGAGCTTGCTTCTGTTACTGGACTATGGATTGTCCAGGATCTTCCTGTGCTTGCTCAAAATTAGCGGCCTGTGCTATGTAGGCCCTAATGTTACTTTGAGGCTTTACAGTGTGGCTTGGTGTTCTGTCACGGAGGGACTGCTGCTGGTCCGCTCTCTCGCTGTGAAGACGCTGCCAAGTCCCCGTCCTCCACCAAATATCACTGGCATCCAACTCTGTCAGCTGACCAAAAATATCACTGTCCGGGACATAAGCGTGCCCCGTAGGATAAATGATGAGGTCGTTGGAAGTTGTCTTTATTGACTTGCCTTAAATGCCGTGATCTGAGAACAAATCACAAATTAAGTTTACAGAGCTAATTATTTAACTTGAAATTAAATACTTTGATATAGTACTGGCATCTGAAATGGCATACATGATTATCTTTTCAATGTGTACACACTAGAAATGTAGCTAATTTCCTTCTGCAACAGTACCAGCATTAATAGAATTCATTTAGAAAGGAAAGCATCTAGATAACTGAAGGTGCAGGTATAAATAACTTGAGGT